>JASSKH010000005.1:897500-1130000 GCA_031763025.1 Macrocystis pyrifera | reverse complement strand
GTACCAGGTATCATGTATCATGTAGTTATATTATCCTCTACTCGTATACTCGTACTTATTCTGTATTGCCACACATGCCTCAGCGTCGAGCAACCCTTACAGAACTGCAGCGCCGTTTTGGGGACTGACCAGTCAAAATCCAAGTAGTTTATTCCCCAAACGGGACTGCCGTTCTCAAATCGTTTGGTATCAATGAATTCGACCGAGCGAAAATACAAGAGCCTATCATACGGCACGTGCAAGCTCCCCTCCTGGTATCATGTGTACTCGAACGTACAGCAGTAGCTTGTTCGAGGTCGTGAGAGGCTACCCCTGCTGTGATCCAATGACTACTGCTATTTAGCCACCACCGCTGTGCCACGAGCGATCTCGTCAGGAACGACGAGCTCGGTATCTATCATATACTTCTGCTGTCAACCTGCGTCTACATGAGTACGTACGTGAAACCGCTTCTACTACTGCTAGGACCAAACTTGTCGCGGCGTTGCGGCAGAACACAAACACCTTGTACTTGCTGTACCTGTACCTTGCTTGTAGCATTAATATTTAATACCAGGTACCACCTGGTACCTGGGACCAGATAGCTTCCTCCCACACCACAACAAGACATAGGAAGCTGCAGCCTGCGAAGACAAGGCGCTCTTGTACTGCAACATCAGAAAAAAAAACAGGCCGAAGCCAGAATCCGTCCGCACCACCACCTACCCATGACCTACCCATGACCTACTCATGACCTACCCGGCACTCGGAGCAGGTTGCTGTCGAAGCTTCGACGACGTTGATGGTGAACGTATTGAAGAAAGCTTCCTGGTCGACACTCGGCGGCACCGAGCAGCAGCAGCAGCAGCGGTAGTAGCAGTGCCTTCAAACGGCAACCTCGTCGCAGATCGGAAGCAGCATGGTGACGACGACTTCAATGCCCGGTGGCTCCACATGTGCTTGATTGACAGGTTACGGGCGTCGATCGAGTTCTTCACACGAAACGGCGTGCAGGGTCTGGCACTCACTGCTGTGGCTGGTGCATCTAATGCGGTGTGATTGGCCTTGATGATCCTGCCTCGAGCATCCACGCCGAACAGTCCCCGCCGCTTCCGAACTCCGTTGTAAAATGCGAATGGTAAAAACTCCGGCCAGAATCATCTCTATACTGTACAACACACAAGTAAAAAGTAGTACTCGTACCACGAAATAATGAAAATTATCGTTGGCCAGAATCAAAATGACCAGAAAATCAGAAGAAAGAGCACTACCAGGTGCATGTAATTAATTACCATGGTACCCCAGGTGCATGTAATTAATTACCATGGTACCTGGTATGTTTTTTAGATGCGGAGCGGCCGCATTCAATTTGTTCGAACTCATCATAAAAAACGTATTCTTATATTGCGTACGGTATGTTCGAACTCATATCATATTCGTCTATACATACAACAACAAGTACGTACATGCGTATCGTAGTTTTGTGACCACAGGTACTATTAATAGCACAGCAGAAGAACTCTCTCTACGTATCATCTGTGTTTGTACAGGATTGAAGAATCGGTACTGGTTGAGCTGGAGATAGATGTCGACGGGTGGTTTGAACGGTTTTAAAAAATTTGAAATACGTACGTGCAGGATTGAAGAACGACATAACGTGAAGAACACACATCAACGAGTGTGTGTGTGTGTGTTCTTCACATTAAACCGTTCTTCTACTCGTCGACATCCAGCAAGCCCGGTGTCCGTGCTGATGCTTAACCCTAGAAAGATACGAGTTCCGTGGTCGCAGACTACGACACAGAGATAACACACCGTAATGCATTAATAGCCTACGCAATACCATGCCTTCGCACTAGGTGCGGCCGACACAACATACATACATACGCCAGCAACCAAAATACACCATAAAGAAAGAGAAGCAACGAAGAAACCAAACCGAAAAAGAAAAAGAAAATGAGAAGAATCCCAAATAAATAAATAAAATGGGAAGCCAAAGCTCACACACATACTTACCCCGAGCATGAGCCAAAAGGGACGTGCAAGGGGGAAGAATCGAGAAGGAAAAAGGGAACTACAATATGCATCCCGGTGAACACTTAACTAAGTAAAAAGAGAAATAATGAGTGGGCCAAAATACGCTCGTCACCCACCCACTATGTAGTACTTCTTTCATAAGGATAAGAAGGGGAAAATATAGGGAAAAGTTAATTCCTAATGGAAAAAAATCAAAGCACCAAGCAAGCCAATACATACCTAACGGCCGCAGCAGTTGGAGGTACGAGTAGCAAAGAAAAGTCCAACCTATTAGTCGGCCTGGTACCTTGCTACCCCTCTGCGGTCTCTCTGCTACTCTCTTCTACCGCGGTTTCCCTTCTACTCCTCCTGTTCCCCCCCCTGCCCCCATACACCTGTACGGTGTTCCTTCTACCCCTCCTGCTGTTACCCCTCCCCCCATTCCCTCTAACACTACCCGCAGCGGATGCACGGCGCTGTCTACTCAGCTTTGCCTCAGCCTCGTGCCACCTGCCCATGAACTGTTCAGCTGCTTCGACGATTCCCCGGTACCACTTTCCCGTCTGTTTTGCTGCAGTGGGCCATAGTGCGGTCCCAACTCCAAAGACTAAGGGGGAGTCTTCCGTTGATCCCTCAGTGGCTTTGAACACTCTAAGGTCCTCAGCAATGGCCCTAGGCCAAGCCTTGGGCTGCCCGCCTGGTTTCGAGCTCCCCCCACCAGCGATCGTCCCGAACATCAACCGACTGGGCAATCGCCCCTCGTGTTGCCGCACCAGAGCCCCCGCAAAGAAGAGTCGCCGTTTACGGATGGTCGTTTCGATACTTTCGCATCGTGTTATCCTGAGCGCCTTCGCATACGAGAGGGTGGTGTGGTCGGTGCGTAGTCGGCGCTGGAAGCCAATGACTCGCAGAAGGACTTCGTGGTGGGCTGATCGAAGCTTGGCGAAGTGGTCCGCATTGAGGATCCACGTCACGCAACCGTACAGCAAGGTCTCGATCACCTCGGCCTTCAGCATCCGGACTTTCAGACTAAGCGGCGCGTTCGTCCTATCGTACAGTTCCGGACCATACCGTTTGAGGCATGCCCGCATCAGACGGATTCGTCGCTCGATTTCGAAGGAGAGGTCAGCGTTCTCGTGGATAATAATGCCTCCTAGGTATAAAAACTGGGTCGCCTGTTTATATACTTTTGGCCTGCAGCTTCGATCGCGAGCGGTGAGGTGGTATACGTCTGATCCGGTGTTCGTAGGAGCATCGTCTCTGTCTTCTTCTCGGATACCGTGAGACCTACTGCTTCGAAGACAGTCACGATGACTGTCATCATTCTTGCAAGGCCTTCCGCCGACTTCGTGTACTGCAGTTATACTGTGGTATTCACATTTACATGTAAATAGTAAGTATTGAGAATAAAAGGGTTTTAGCCAAAATCAGGTATTGTACCGTGGCCAAATTTTTCGGTCAAAATCAGTTACCGTCTAAAAACAGGTGCAAAACACCCCCCAGGAGGCCTGCTATTGGCCAGGCTGACATCGTAACTGATTTATTTGGCTCGGAAAGGCCACTTGCAAGGTATACCTGATTTTTTCTACTCTGTCTATTTATATATAGCTTTCAACTGGTTTTGGCCAACTTTGAACCAATCGGAGGGGCAGACCGTTTTTTTTGCCCTCCGCCGTATGCGTCTGCCCTCCCTCGGTTGTAATTCTTCTGTATAAACTCTGTATTCATACGTCGTACGTACGTACGTAAAAGTACGTATTTATACATGCATACATACATGCGTACGCTGGTTTCACTTTAGTTCTTCTTTTGGGGTGTGCGATGTGCTTCAGTTATTATTTTATAAATTTTGAAATACGTCAGCTGTGAGTTCGACTGATTAAATATAGTTGATACTCAACTTTGCAAGCTGCGTTATACGTCTTGTCTACATTCCATTTTTACCGAATTTTTTATTAATAATAATAGTTGTTGTGATGTGTACTCTGTTGTTTTCAATGTTCACTGCAGTCTGTACAGCACCATGGTCACACGGCATTTCGTCTGCACCACCGCGCGGCGAGGTTGTGTCTCAGGTTTCGTACGGCAAGATAATTTCGTGCCGAGCAGGCGGTTCCGCGAGGACGGTCTAGAAGCTTCAAAGCTGTCAACGCGGGGGGGGGCGCCAGAGTAAATACTCGTGGCGCTCCCGCTGTGGCGAAACAAACGAAGCATATTAATAATGGTGACTCTTTGCGGGTCCAAAAGTGGAGCCCGTGGTACCTACACCCTAAAGAAAACAAAACAATTCAGATATTGGAGGCCATGTGGCACGCTTAACTACTTAGAATTTGAGTGGATTGTCCCCAAAATGTGTGAGACTGCAGTTAGTTCTAAAAGGATTAATGCTTTAGGCGCATTCTTTTTTTACCGGATTTTCATGAACATAACACTGCTCGTGGCGCGCGTTTTTTGCTTGGTTTTAGTATGTACCTGATTTTGGCTCAAACGAATCAGGTATACCTGATTTTGGCATTTGCCCTTAATAAGATAAATACTGCATGTTGATCTAATACACTCATTATGTGTCGATGCTGTGTTTTCTTCAATGAAATAATAATACTGAACATAAGAAGGGCTTTTCGCGGGTCACGGGGTGTATTCAAAACGTCACGGGTCGGGTCGAGTTCGGGAGGAGGTTTTCAAAATGTCACGGGCCGGGTCGGGTCGGGTCAAGAGGTTTTCAAATCTCACGGGTCGGGTCGGGTCGGGTCGAGTCAAGATTTTTTCAAATCTCACGGGTCGGGTCGGGTCGGGTCAAGAGGCGGTGAAAAGCTCACGGGTCGGTTCAGGTCATGGCCCGCGAGAAATGGGTCACTCGCGGGTCGGGCCAGCATGACCCGCGAGTTGTTTTTTGCTGACCCGCGGGTCGGAACGCGCGCATCCGGCTCGCGGATCCGACACTTCAAACACTCCCCCCTCTTTTACCCAAGGGCTTCTCTCGTAATATTAATCGTACTCAATAATACTCCTTTGCTATAATATTCAAGCATTGAAACATCCCCTAATCCATACACGCATGCACGCATCCGTCCGTATCCACTTGATATGGTAAACAGTATCCCCTTACCAGGCCACATATCATATCGCTGCGGCGCTTAAAAATGAGCATTTAATTGTTTTTGAAGTGTCGATCCACGGGCCGGATCCGCGGATCGAACCCGCGGGTCAAGATCAATGGTCTCGCGGGTCAAGGTGACCCGACCCGCATGAAACCCGTGTCTCACGGGTCAATCGAAAGATGGCGGATCGGGTCGGGTCGGGTCAGGAGTTCTTTAATTCTCGCGGGTCGGGTCGGGTCGGGTCAGAAGATTTTAAAATCTCACGGATCGGGTCGGGTAGGGTCGGCAGTTTTTTAATCTCGCGGGTCGGGTTGTGTCGGGTCAAGAGGGTTTCAAAATCTCGCGAGTCGGGTCGGGTCAAGTCAACACACCTCAAAATTTTGGCGGGTACCCGTGAGGTTTGACCTGACCCGCAAAAAGCCCTGAAAATAACAAATGCGACATACACATTCTGTGAAAGAGAAAACAAAAAAATAAACTAAAAACAAGCAAAAAACAAATCGAAAGAGACACAGGGAATCTTTACTCGGGGTATTTACTATGGTTGACTTCTTGTCGACGTCTGTTGCTACTATGTTTTTATCATATAATAAGAAGCGCTCAACATAATATTACGGGGGTCCATAGTTAATGGGACCAAATTTTGTTAGCAAAAATAGGTAAATATATAGGTTTTTATGCACACCATAGGTCCTATTATTTATGGACCCCCGTAATAGTACAATAATACCAGGGAACAATAAAACATGGTTGTTTGTCGAATAGGTAGACACAAAAGATAGGTAGACCTTGTGCATAGGTTTCCTTCGTACCGGGGTATTTCTTCTTTCAGGAATGTTTTTAATTGATCAATGGTGAAGCTCATGCTGCACATTGTCGGATGGCAAGCCTAAGAATACATTTCATTGTGTGAAGGTATTACACACTGAGATCTATATACATACAGGTATAGGGGTAAAATATCGCGATTACACAGTCCAGGGTAATCCTTATTTGTAGGGATGCGAGGCGGGTCTATGGTCATTTTCTTCCGACTTAGACCAACTATTGTGGGAAATTATTTCTGAGCTCTCAGACCTGGGTTTTTAGGCCGAATACCGAGAATTACTCGGCGGCAAAGCCAAAAACATCCGATAGACAACTCAAAATGCTCCTCGTAGTTTCTTGCGAGCTTTCAGGAGCAATTTCCCGTTTCTCCAGAGTCCTAAATTATTTTTTGGAGCAGCCAATCAGTTTTCTCTGGAGGGTCAGAAATAAGGCTGTTGGTCAGAACTGGGGCCAGAAATAATGGATCTTCGAAGATTTTGGATGAAAAATCATGATGTCCTCAGAACTGGAAATATGGACGAACAGTCCAACTACGATTCTGGAGAAACGGAAAAAAAGTGCTCGAGAAAGCTCTGGGAAAACTAAGGGGAGCATCCTCAGGAGTCTACCGGTGTTTTTGGCCGTCCTGTCGAGTAAATCGCCGGTTTTCGGCAAAAAAGGCCAGCTCTGAGACCCCTTCAAAATTTTCCCATAATAGTTGGTCTTAATATGTACATCTTTCTTCTTCTCAAATCCCAAATCCCAGACCCCCCCATATATTAATTTTCTCATTTCCTATTTTTCAGCTACGACAGTATTTTTTCAATTTTGCACCACCAAAGAGAGGATCACACCGACCGACTATCCTCTCGCGCGACCCTCATCACCCTCATTACTCGCTGTTAAAAAAACAAAATAAAATGAAACCGGTGGTAAACGCGTTAAGATATTGATCATACCATCAGGGGTGCAGGAATATGCCGTTGCTGAGTGGTTACTCGTGCATCATATATTGTTCGTCCTTTCCTTGCTCTTTCATCTCCATCCAAAGCGTAATGCAGGAACCCCAGACAGGGGGGCAGACACACCATCCCCCCTCTTTCACCGCCTACAACCCCGGTGACGCCGACCATTTAGGAATAGTAGCCGCTCTCTTATAATAGACACCATCCCAAACACCATTTCCCCTTTTTTCACTGCCCCCTCGGCGACGGCGACCATTTGGGGATAGCAACCAGCCCCGCTCACGAGTATTTGGTTGAGTCGGCTCTCGACAAAAACACTCGAGACACTACCGCACTCCTCACGACTACCTGGGCACAACCTGCCTCTTCCGCTCGCCAACACAAGGTCACCACCGCCCTTTCTCAAACCAAGTGTTCAGTCCACCTTCTCGGATCCAAGCCATAGATGGCCATTCACCATTCAGCGACAACGATCAAACCCACTGATGACAAACCTCCAACTCCGATTCACTGGCGCCCAAGCAACCCCGCATCCGCCTACACCGCCTTTGCCTTGTCCACCTTGGTGCGCCACCGGCGTCACGTCTTTCACGCCTCAGTGGAATGGGCATTTTCCCTGCGACACGACTTATTCAACGACATAACATTTTGTGTCGCCGGCGGAGACCAAAGCAGATACGTCTCCTTTTCCACGTTTCCGTAGTCCCTTTTCCGTCCTTGCGGACCCACTGATGGAGTCGTCCTGCCGTCGACGCCAAGTAGGTGTTGAGGTATTGCCCTAGCGTGAAGCTCGAAGGTCGGGACACCTTGTATCCCTCGTTAGGTTTGCCTATTGAGCAGCAACTCGTTGGGACTCAAGTGTGTAGTTTGCTTAGAGAGATAGAAGAAGAGCAGCTTTATGCCTTTCACGCACGATGAAAGACGGAGAGCTAAGCTCGTGCCTCGCTGAGAAAACCCCTGGTTTTCCATCTAAAATACGCCTCCCAAGTACTACAAATATGATCCCAGTACCTGAACCCAGGTAATTACCGGCCTTTCAGCCTCATTCAAAGCAGTACCATAACACTAGGGTTACCATCAGGGGTGCAGGCATTCGTCTCCTTGCTCTCTCATTTCCATCCAAGATATAAAATACTGGAATCCCAAACATGGACAAAGCTAGGTCACATGTAGCAGGGATCCCATGTGGAGACATCGAAGAGAGTTGATGTTCCCGCATTCCGACACGCGTACCGCTTGTCAGAAGCATCACACAATCTAGCAAATCATGCATAATAGCCGTACTTTCCTATATATTTATATGGCCCGTATGTCGCGTACCATCACAGGCGATATTATTAAGGTCTTTATCCGTTGGGCTACGGGTAAAAGGTTGACCAATCTCCTACCCAATCCATGCCTTATATCATCCCCCCCCCCCCTATGTAATGGATGTAGGTTGGGTTGGCGTCGGTTGGCAACGACAACGTAAAACATGCCGCTCACTACGTGAGCTACTGCTGTTGACAACCATGGTACCGTTTTCTTTTTTTAACGGTCGGTCACAGCTGGCGATCGAGTTAGATCGTTTTCGCGCGGGGTTGAGAAACTTTTCTCCGCACGAGGGGAATGATCGCATCATGCAGTGTTTGTGGTAAGGCATCCACGAGGCAGTTGCATGGTACCCCCATTGCTGTCTCGGGTAGTGGCCACACTGGAGAATAAACTAACTACTTGAAGCTGTCATCCATACGCAAGTCCGCCTCACAGGCGGTTCTTTGTAGGATGCAGCTCACCCTTCATGCGACTCGCCGAGCACCTCACGGCGCTTCGCGCTTGGTGCAAGCAATGCCTACCTGGTCGATAAAAACCCGACGTGCTCCGTCCCGGCATTGTACAGTAGGGATGCGAGGGTCTATAGTCATACGACTACGGCCCCCATGCGTGATGTCGAGTACGCCCCAACCTAAATGGACCGGATATACGGGTCGACGCGTCCCAACAACACGCGGTTCCAATTCATGGGGATCCTGAAGTATTTTTCAGATTCTTGACATGAGGAAATTCACTTTTCTTTCACACCAGCGTGTTTCGTGGTAGACGTGAGATTCGAACTCACGCCCAGCGACCCATGTGCTGCCGGTGACGCCGTTTGTTAAGGTCTTTTATAAAGTCCGTTGGGCTACTGGAAAAAAGGTTAAACAATCGCCTACTCAATGTAAGCCTTAGAACAATATGTCAATACCAGGTAATATTGCTTTCCCATTTGCCAACTGACAGTGCGCAGCGCGTATTCCAATCACACAATCCACATACGATGTGAAACGGAAGGAACTAAAGTAGAATCCAACGACTTAAAGCACGCAAGGTGCTTTCAATCATACCTGAACGCTTGACGAAATTATACCAGGTACCAATATTGCAGTCCCTAACCGACGTTTCAACAACCAAATCTGTGCGGGTGACATATTTTCTTACGCCTGCCCAATCAACTCTAGCCAAGTAAGTGACGAATCTATCCAATTCATGCCCCATCTCATGAAACGATAAATACATTGCTTACGTAAAGATGCTCGGTAACCGCCGGGTTGAGACAACATTCCCGAGAAATATTGTAAATCCTCAAAGTCATTCAGTTATCCACTTTGTAGAATATCTCCAATCCTGTACTAGCTTTTTTCCGACCAACTCTCATACCTGGCAGTTCCCTACTAAGCGTCTATCATACTGCGCCAACCCCACGCCATTGACATTAACCCCCCTCCTCTTTCCTCCTCCCTCTAGTCGCTTGATGGTGCCACAATGCATGTATTGGCGCTTGATGGTGCCATAATGCATGTATTGGTGAACTCGGCGTGATATCGCAACCTGAGAGATCGCTGAAACCATCTGTGAAATGCTTTCCTTGCAGGTGCCTTTCTCAGTCATTGCCCCCCCATCCATTTCCCCGACCACACTCGTCGCCAGCTGATCGATCAAGCTGCTCCCCCTTCATTCCAAGACGGCCGAAGCTTTCCACCGCAATGGTGACAAGGTTATTGGCTGCGCCAGTCGAAGGACACATATCCAGCACGGGCGTAGCGGTTGCGCTTTCGCGGCTCAGAAGTGGAAGCAGCTGATCCATCTCGGATAGTAACTCCGGCACGTACAGTAGGTAAACCCCGGCTTGCGGGTCCGTGTAGGTGACGTGGATGAGCAAGCTTTTGTGTCGAAAGTCCGGTGCCGACGCGTCTCGGAGTAGGCCTCCCCTCTCGACAACGATTTTTTTTTTTTTACGTTGTCCCTGTCTGCGTTAAAGGGGCGCATCGCTTTCGACTTGGTGGCAGACGGGCATCCGCTTCAGGATGGTGTTGCTTTACTTGCGCGCCTGTACGGTGACATGATAAACGTGCATGTCGCGGGTTGGCGTCCGCCGCATCACAGGTGGGAAACGTTGCCGCCAAGTGCTCCTCGATCTTTAGATGTCACCACCCTGCGTGCAGGAACTCCTGGGCTGGTATAACGCGTTGAGCGTCCACTGGTCTCGCTCGTAACCAAGCGGCAGCTCCTGGTCTTGATTTGCTCCGTTGCCTGGCCTTTGTACGCTCGCAGGCCTCGCTCTCCCCGAAAGGGCCGACCTCCTCAGGCGGGCGTGCATGGATGGGGGGCTCGTCCAGAGATGTGACGTACCGGTCGTAACGCACCCGGTTGACCTGCTTTCCGAGTTTTGTTTGGGCTTTGTGGGGGTTGATGGTCTCAGCATCGTGTGCTGCAAACGCCTCTCTGTCCGAATTCCCGGTTGCGCTTACCTCTTCAGGGCGGACTACCCTGTCCCTCCAGCCCCCCGGCGTTACGTCGCCCATTTCCTCTTTAGTGACTCCTCCACCACCTCGTGGGTAGTAGTAGTAGTAGTAGTAGTAGTAGTAGTAGTAGTAGTAGTAGTAACAAAGTGAGGTATGGCGTGATTTGCGGTCGGTTGTGCTTGTTGTTGCTGTCCTCCTGCAGCACTTGATATTTATATGCTACATGGACAGCAGTCAAGGTGAAATTTCCCGGAAAACTCCGTCCAGGAAGCAGCGGCGGCAGCTGGGGTGGCAAGTGTGACCAAACCAGAGGAAGGGAGTGGCCCCACGTGGCGCCCGGAAGGAGAGTGGCTTTCGAGGCCATCGATCATCGCAACGCAGTGTCAGGAGCGGGGAGTGACGGTCTGCGCGTTTGGCAAATAAAACTCATCATCAGGACCCAATGTTGCTAAGAGCACTTCGGCGCCGGCACCGAAACCTTCTGGAGGAGGATGGTCGATGAAGCGGACGCTTTCCGGTCAGAGTTTTGGAAGCTCTTTCTGCAGTCAAACCTCACGGCCCTGGGGGGAAGCTGCCGCCATGCTCATGTGGGGAGAGCGTGGAGGCGCCTCATTGCGGCACGGACTTCCAGGGAGTGGAGAGACCGCGCATGGAGGAGATCAATCTTGAAGCAAGGCAGCATGGCGTTGGGATGTCGGGGAGAGATGGAGCATGTAGCGTTACGTGCCCGGATACACCATAAGACAGGCAATGGATCATCCAGACAGTCGCGTGCAACGCGTTCAACTCGGTCCTACGGAAGCCTGAAGCCTATGGTGGCCGCTTTCACTCCAGCGCTTGCGAGGTTCGTCGCCGAGTGCTGTGGTGAGAGGCCCGCCTCAGCGTTCTTCCGGATGGACTCGGAAGAAAGCACTAAGCTCGAAATCTCCCGTGGGGTGCAACAAGGAGGCGCTATGGGGCCGGCTCTGTTCTGCCTGCCGCTTGCGACTGGTGCATACGAGGGTTCGGTAAGAATACGAGACGCAGGGGGTCGAATTTATGCGTACATCGACTACATCACTATCGTTGCCCACGAGATATTACCCTGGACGGTGGGAGCGGTGCCCTTCCCCGAACGAGAGTTGACAGAAACGGGCACTAACCTCAGCCTGGATAAGACGGTTGCCTTGGACCCGAAGGGACACGTTCCCACGCCGAAAGATATATCACTTAAGGCAGGAGTAAGTGTCCGCATCTCGGACGAGGGGGGGGATGAAGGTGGTTGGGGTACCCGTCGACACTGACGAGTTGCGATAGAGAGCGCGATAGAGATCGTAGGAGATGGAGGGGGGGGGGTGTAACTCGCGTGGATGCTGCCACGAACGTCGGATAAACAAGCGGCCAACCTCATAGCCCCCGGCTATATGGTTCAGCGAACGGCGCATGTCGAGCGGGTGATGAACCCAAAGCTGTCCCTGCCAGTTTGTCGACGGACAGATAATGGTGTAATGTGCATGCTTGAAAACCTTCTAGAGCTTCCTGGAACGGCGCGGAGGAATGGTCGTTCTTCGAGGAGGGGTGGGTGCATGGCGGAACGGCTTACACTGCTACCCCACCAACGGGCGCAGGCTAGCTTGTCAACGGGGGCCGAGGGATCAGAATGTCGTCGGCAGAAGCGAGAAGGATCTTAGAAGCATATTCGCAGCGGTAGGGAGCTTGGTGGCAACACTGCCCGCAGTCCTGGCTGACCTCTCCAGCAGTCTGGAGAGAAAATACGGAGCCTACCAGATTCAGAAGTAGAGGGAACGCGAGGCACTATTTACTACTACTACTACTACTACTGCTACTACTACTACTACTGCTACTACTACTGCTGCTGCTGCTACTACTACTACTACTACTACTACTACTACTACTACTACTACTACTACTACTACTACTACTACTACTACTACTACTACTACTACTACTACTACTACTACTACTACTACTACTACTACTACTACTACTACTACTACAGCGAACTGTAGTATTATTTTAATGGTAGTAATCTCACCACGTTGTCAAGATCAAGCTGTTGCGGAACACTTTGTATCCCTGGACAGGTCTGCCTTTTAAGCCGGTAATTGTTGGTACTCACGTGTGTTGCTTGCTTAGCTACAGAAGAGCAGTTTTATTCCTTTCGTGCACGCGGACACTGAGACCAAGCTCGTGCGCCTCTGGAAAACCCCTGGTTTTCCATCTAAGATACGCCTTCCAAGCACTACAAATACGTTCCCAGTGACTGAACCCAGGTAGTTACCGGGCTTTCAACCTCATACAAAGCAGTATCATAACAACGTGCACCACGATATTTTAGGGCCGTTCTTATCAACAACTTATTTTCCAGATTCTCTATTTTTTTCCCAAGAAAAACGGGAACAAAACAGGAAAGGTTTCCAAACTTTTACCAATCCGCCGGAGGATAAAAAAAAAAAAAAAAAATCCAAACTCTCAGTACCGCCTCGTACTCCAATATAATACGAGTATTAGGAAAACAAGAAAAAACAAAAATCTGGAATTAAAAAAAAATGCTGGAACCCACCCCCCCCGGAAAATCTGGAATTATAGGACAAAAAACCCTGCGATAAGAACAATCCTTTACCAGGTGCATCTCAGAAAATCTGCTTCGCTGATCCTCAGCGAAGAAAAATGCGTGCAGATCACATGGCGTCTGGTTGATTTGCCAAGACAGGACGCGGGTGCTTCGAGACCACGATGTCAGCGCCTTTCTAATCGGAAGATAGATATTGTTCGCAGGATTCGTCTGCGTGACCCAAAACTTTGACCAATTAATCATGGGGACCAACCGCCGAAATCTACAGAGTATTGTCTCTGGTCGGAAATATCATTCGTTGTGACCAGTATTGTTCGCGAGGGCTTGATGACGGGGACTGGATGGTAGTAGAGCTTGCCACTCGGTCGAGAAAATGACTGACACAAACTGTGTACTAGACAACTAAAATAACGGTGACCATGTTTTGATTTACTGTGATTGGCTTACGGTTGCGGCCAGTTCTATTCGTTCCGTAGACCGGATGGATCAACCATTTTCTCGACACCATCTCATAACGACCGATTAGGCTGTAGATGATCTAGATCATGATCTGTCCGATGGATGAACCATTCTCAATTTTACACACAAATAAATCAAAATCAACAACTCAGGAACGGACACAAGTCAGTGAAAACTGGTAACGGACAACGACAGGTAATCGGATATCCAGAAGGAAGCCACGAACTGGCTTTGTTGGCGCCAAAACACCTACTGCGGCGCGCGCTATGAACGAGGCACACGCAGAGAACCCTTCTGCGAGGACAACGAACTACGCGAATAGTTTTCAAACTTTCTAGGGCAGATGGTAGAAGTGGTATACCCAGAGTCGTCGCGCTCTTTTGAGATCCAGCTTGCACTTTCTACGGATACGCACTCATAGGAGTTGGGTTTACCGAGTTTTAGGAACACATGGAGGTGGAGGAGTATGCATATGACACCACGCGTGTCACTGGCATAGGACGCCACGCACGCCGCTGGAACGGCGCGATGTCACCCCCGGACCAAGTACGGAACACTCCTGGAAGGAGGCTGTCTGAAGACAATCCCGACGCATTCGGAATGGGGACAGCGGGAGTGGATCGGGATGGTCCAGCATACGGTCGTTGATTAAACGGCTCGGCCGTGCCGTGGCTGGAGCCGAGAACGCCATATACACACACAGACTTATATATATATGGTGGACGCTTGGAAGCATACGTTGAAAAAATAACGCATCAACAGAATAATACGAGGCGAAAACGAAAACGGTGGTGGCCCGCAGTACATACAACCGACGGGACAGAAAGACCCCTGCCCCCCGACTCCCTCAAACGACTATTACGGGGGTCCATAGTTAACAGGACCTATGGCATACATAAAAACCTATATATTTAGGTATTTTTACTAACGATATTTGGTCCTGTTAACTATGGACCCCCGTAATAGGAGAAGAGACCAAGGGCGTCCCGAAGACGCCAATGCTTGTAGGTAGTTCTTATTACGGGGGACCATAGTTAACAGGACCTATGGTATACATAAAAACCTATATATTCACCGATTTTTACTAACAAAATTTGGTCCCGTTAACTATGGACCCCCGTAATAGCTTCTTCGACGTGTGATGATATCCCTCCCCCCTCCAACACAGATGATGTGTACCTTTGTGGCCTTGTGGCAAAGCGAAAGACAGTACACCTCATATAGCGTGAGAATGTGAAAAGCACAAGGAGGAACGGAATGTGTTGGGGTAGGAGATGAGGAAAATACAAAAGTCTGACACGGAGAAGTTTATTAATAGTACACTAGAATAGTAGCGAAAAAAAAAAACGATCGCCATGCTAGGAGATAGGTTGGTGGCCACTAAAGGCAAAACGGGCAAGGGATACGTAAGGTGCTCGTGGGCAAAAAAAAATCATGCAATATACGGAAAAAGGTAATAAGCGCCCTAGTATTGGAGGTGTGATATGAGTAGAGTATTCATGGGCTATAGATATAGATAATACGTTGCAGTCTTGTAGTTTCACGAATACGAGAATAATCCAAAGAATGGATTAACCGCTGGCGACCAACAAGACGCCGGCAATCAACGGGCACCGCTTCCGCGCGACTTCCTCCGGCGGATTCGTCACCTACTCCTCCTCTCCACCGATCCCAGCGCGGCAGCAAACTCCGCGTGGCCCAGGTACCAACACAAGGGGGTCTTCCTCCAACCCGTTCGTCATGAACGTGGCCGAACAGGGGCGCGACTCGTTCTGCGAGGACGAGGCGGACTGGCCGCTGCGACACTACGAGGAGGTATACATGGTCACGACCACATTCGACCCTCAGACCCCACCGCTCCTGACACCGCTCCTGACGAGCTCGGCCCGTGCCCAAGCCCTACGCGCTCACGGTGGACATTGCCTCAACTGCAATGGTACGGACCACAGTATGAAGACCTGCCCCGAGGGCTTCCTCAACACGTCCGGCATCCTGAACCCGGCACTCGGACAGTTGAACGATGGTGGACACGCTTACCGCCAATGGCAACGAAGGATGCTCTCCTACCGCCGTGGACAATACGAGCGCAACCTGGAGCGAAACTCCAACCGCTACGACAACAACAACCGTCGAGGCAACAACAACAACAACCGCAGCGGAAACTACAACAGCAACCGCTCCAACCAGAACCACTCCCGCAACTACCGCGGCAACAACGGACGCTCCGACAACTGGCGCCACAACAACGGCCGGTCATACGACAACGGCAACCGACAGTCGCCAGGGCAACAGTTCCAACAACAACGCATCGAGCCTGCCCCCTCGTCTTCCGCGTTGACGGTGCATACCCCTGCGACCAATACTTCCGCACCTGCCGCCCCCGCGAACGTGCGGATGGGCAGCACCAACTCGGGTACCCACCCGAACCAACGGCAGCCGGGAACCTTCCGCACCAACTGACAAGCCGATGGTGGAGCAACTGCCGCATCTCCACCAACAGCATCTACTGCGAGCACCCGAGGCTCCCAGGACGCACGAGTAAATCACGTGCATCACGCCTCCCCGACCCCTGCCCTCCAATGCCCCCCCCCTACCCCAGCCCATTTCACAGCCACTTGTTCAAGCACTGATCATCTTGCCCAAGTGATTGCCTTGAGGTGTGGGCGGGAGGAGGCCAAGACGCCGAGCCCCACCGGGATGCTCCACTCGACGTCTTCTGACGGTGAGCAACGCTGCTTGCCGACTATTGCCGAGACCCCAGACATTGCTACCCTGGGAAACGTCTCGACGATTACGGCTACCAGCGGTTCCAGTTCACACGAAACTACTGTTTCGTCTACCGGGCCACCGCCCCCTGAGCCTGCCTCATATTGGCCGCTCCATACGCGCATGTTCCAGCATGCGCGTATTTCTTGTGACAGCGTTGAACCCGCGAACGACGGGCTTCCTCCAGCTGCCACGGTGTTGACACCACCGCTGTCCCTGAGCTCGAGGGACAGTCCCGTTTTAAATACGGAAGACTCGCGACCAACGTCGACCAGGGTCTGCCCTGAGCCCCCTGATCCGTCCTCCTCGCCTGCTTCGCGCAAAGCGTGGACACGGACCCCAGGTGTGGCATCCCCTAGCGAGTATGCCCCTGTTCTCCAAAAGTTGGACGATAGGGCGCTTGAGGGTCGTCCCGCCCGGCTTATAAGCCCCGGCGAGGACCACCCCGGTACCTCGGCTTTGCCGAGCAATTCCCCCGCGAACACGAGGGTTCCGGTCAGCACCGCTCGATCGTTGCTGACTCTACCTCCGTCGACGCCAGGCGGCGATAGGAAAGATTATCGTCGCCCCCCACCCCCGACACAAAAGACGCCATCAACTGCACACGTCACCGCAGAGGCCGCCTCATCTTTCCACTTCTTCTGGGACTCCTCTTCGGTCTTTTCGCAGTGGTACCTGTGCGACATCGAACACGATGGCGTCACATACAACTGCGCTGAGCAGATGATGATGGCGCAGAAGGCCGCGCTCTTCGGGGACATCACAACTGAGCGCCGCATCAAAGCGACCCGCGACCCAGCCCGCCAAAAAGCACTTGGGCGAACCGTTTCCGACTTCGACGAAATGGTCTGGGAGTGACACCGCTACACCATCGCCCTCTACATTAACTTCTCCAAGTTCCGCCAACACCCGGAGCTACGGGAGGAGCTAACAGCAACCGGCGACAAGCACATCGCCGAGGCCAGCCCACACGACCTCATCTGGGGCATAGGCTTCAAGGCCGACCATCCGGACGCCTGTGACCCGACGCGTTGGCGTGGTCGGAATCTGCTGGGCAGGATACTGATGGACGTTCGAGCAAACCTCGGCGCCAATCGCTCCGCCCAGCCTCCATTTCCTCCCCATCTTCACGACCCGGAGCCAACACCCGCCCCCACCGACTCCACCCGGGTCTCCCCCACAGCCGACGGCACCCACGAAACAAGCTCGACCCCTCCATGGCAACCGCCTACTTCTCCACTTGGGCCACTCCTACCGCCGTCTACCCCCGACGCCTACCCCAGCAGCCACTTTGCCCAAGTGTCCACCATCAACACCGCCACTCACAGCCACCTCCCTACCCGCCGCCCGCCGATACCGGAACACGGACCATGCCTTACAAGCGGCATCATTACCGTCGACGACGCGTCGTTCACGACGAAAGTACTCGTGCACAGCGGCCCCACCGCCACTACGCGCCGCGAACTCGTGGCACTGCTCGATACCGGCTCGCCCCAGTCGTTTATCACCGCAACCGCGGTGGAACAACTGAAGGCTTCCCAGGCAGCCACCGATGCGTGCGAACGGCACAGTTCTCCCCGTTCATGGGGAGGTTTCGGCACTTCAGCCCCCCTCTCCACCTCCGTCTCCATCCGCTTAAGCATCCAGTTTATGCGCCTCCAGTCCCCCACTGCTGCCCTGGCAGTATGGGCCTGCGTAGTTCCTGCAGGAACCATGCAGAACCCCATACTTCTGGGACGAGACAGCTGGATGCGCTTCGAGCAACGCTCGTATACCACGCTCCAGCAACAGCCCACCCCCCCCCCCCACCAACCTCCCCGGCGAACCCGCGGTGAGCTCTCCTTGAACCACCATGACCCCAACGGAGCCTCAGCATTCATTCGCGACGACCGTTCCACTGACGACGTCTACCACCTCCGATTCGCCGGCAACAAAGCTATATCGCTTTCCTCCACCCCCAAGCTCGTTAAGGTCAACCTGGCGCGCCAGTCAGGCGCTCCAGCATTTACCGGGAACTACATGGTGAACATGCTCCCCCGCGAGAACCCACTCTCCGACACGGCCATTTTCGTCTCCGATGGATGCCAAACGGTCCCCCTATCTGGATCTACCGATCTCGAGCCGGGCGACCTCCTCGGAACCTCCTACTCCCCACTGGTACAGGTACCACTTTCCACCCTTGGACACCCTTCCTTGGCCCCTCCCCACCCCCCTCAAATTCCGGATGTACATGCCCTCCACGACAACATTCTCGTGGCCGACCAGAGCCCATCGACAGATGACCCTCCTACCGCACCAAAAGCCCCGTGCCCACAACTTCTTGCACGCCTCAACGCCGACCAACGGGAAAGCTTCCTCGACCTCTGGGAACGTCTGCCGTTCCACCTACGCGACGTCAACTTCGACCTTCACGGTTCTAGATGAACCCCGTCGGTGATCAACAACCTGGGAGACGTCCTCTGCGAATTCCAGGACGTCTTCTCCACCACCAAGACTGACTTCGGCTCGTGCCCGCTCATGCCGTTCAAGATCACCGTACCCCCGGACAGCCCAACGGCTCGAGCTCCTTTCAGCGTACACCTACACGCTGGAGAACCGGAAGGGCACGGCCAAAGGCAACGCCGACTTCTCTCCCGGCTTCCCCAACCAACCACCGACGCCGACCGCACCGGACGCAACCGCCGCACTGGCCCCGACACCGTCGGCATCTACCTCATCCGCCCCTGCGGCTTCGCGCCGAACGACCCTTCCACCCCGGGTATCGGCTTGGGTGGGCTCGTGTCCCCCCCTTCCAGACCCATCCCAACCATCCAGCCGCTCCCCTTCACCGACGACGACTTCCGCGACTTTCGCCTACTCGGACCACGTATGGAGCACCCCACCCTTTCCCCCGCAACCCACACCTTCATCGGGCCTATTGCGACCCGCGACTCCACCACTGGACAGCTTTCCGGCACCGAGAATGCCGCCGTGAACACCGGAGCTCCTCCAGGCTCGGCTTCCATGCCGTCTGTCGTCTCTCCGCCGCCCACCATTGGCGCCACGACACCAGCCCTTCCAGGTCTGATATCTTCTCGGACCCGCCATCGCGTCGCCGCTGCCGCGGGAACCCCTCGGCCTACAGCCGACTACCGGTTTGGACGCCGACCGCCACCAAAGCCATTGGCGCCCACTACGCAAAGATCGACCCCCTCAACAACGCCCTCTTCGCCGGCACCAACACACACCGGTAGTGCCCCTTCTTGAGCCCGTCGTCGAACCCGATGACGACCCCTACCTCCTCGCCTACGTCGAGCACTACACCTACAAAGACTGGGCGCGAGAACAACGCGCGGAGCCCCTGTGCTGCGCCACCATCTGCTTCCTGTCGTTGGACTCCCCCAGCCCCACGCCGCACGACCTCCTGGACTTCATCCCCCCGGCCCAGCGCCCACAACTTTCGGACGTCCTCACTCTTGCCTCCAAAAGCAAGCTACACCGTACCGACGACGAAATCGCCCTCCTGGTCCAACGACCACCCACAACCTCATCCGGGAACAGCCTACCACCACCCGCCCCCTCTACCCCACGCGTCTACGTGCCAATGTTAATGCGCCCTTGGGTGCTGAACACATGCCACGCCACCACCTCTCTACACCTGGAAGTCACCCGAACGGTCCGCATGTTGGCACGTTTCTTTTGGTGGATTGGCATGGACGCTTCCGTCCGCTGGTGGATCCGCCGTTGCCTTCAATGCCAGGCGCGGAAGACCTCCCGGCACACCATTCGTTGGCCCATCCTTTCTCTTCCTTTGCCCAACGGGCCTGGCATCACCGTCAGCGTGGACTACTTCGGGCCCCTGCCGCTCACGCCGCGCGGGAACGTCCACATCCTCCTCTTCACAGACCGCTTCAGCCGCCGCGCCGATATGTATGCCGTTTCAGCGGCGCAGTTGACGGCCGCCGGCACTGCCGACATCTTCCTGAACGAGTATATCCCTCTCTGGGGGTGCCCGGTTACACTTCTCTCCGACAACGGACTACACTTCACCTCCAAGCTTGCGAACATCGTCTACGAACGCCTTGACGTCCACAAGGTCAACACCAGCTCCTACCACCCCTGCACCAACGGCGGCGTCGAGCGCGTCAACCACGTGCTGGCCCAAATACTCTCTATGGTTGGCAACGAACAGCAGACCGACTGGGACGTGCTGCTCCCACACGTGTCGTCGGCCTACAACAATTCCGTGAACGCCGCCACAGGGCTTGCACCTAACGAAATCCACATGGGCCGCCTTCCTCGCCTCCCGCTCTCGGTCTTCGAACCCGACAGCATCGGCGGTCACCAAAGCTTGGACCGCGATCACCTGGTTTACATCAACCTCGCCACCGACCGACAACGACGCGCCTATTCCCTCGTCCGCGAACCACACCGACTCACCGTCTCGCGTCTACAGCGCCGCAACGCGCCCATCATGGCCGCCCTCCTAGCATCCCCCCCCTTCACCGTAGGCGGCTGGGTTTGGGTCTACAACTCCGCCTCAACCATCCGCCAAGGCGTCAAAAAGGGCACCGACGCAACCGTCCTCAAGACGAAGCTTTCCCTGAACTGGAATGGCCCCTTCAAGGTCCTCGCCGTAGGGCCGACGCCCGCCTCAAACACCCCCGACAATCGCCCCCTTCACGACAAGCTACTTTTCCTCGACCTTCCATCCGGCCTCCCGGGACGGGACTCCAATCCACGCGTCTCCGTCCAACGATGCAAACCTTGCCGGAACCCCGACGACACCAGCGACATCCCCAAGCATCTGCCCGCGGACCTTACTACATACGTGCTCACAGCTTCTGCCGCCAAGTCCCCCCCTTACCACGTCACCGTCGACGACGTCACTCCTCCACCGGAACGCCTCGAGGTCGAGCAGATCACTGGCCATCAACTCGTACGCGGCCGCGGCGGGGTCATCGCCGTTCTGTACGAGACTCACTGGACTGGACTTCTCAGCCCCTCTTGGGAACGCGAGCTGGACCTTCAACACTTCCGGCGCCACATCCTACTGTACTGGTCACGATCACCAACCCAGCACCGCCAGACGAACCGCCTCTACCGCCAGATGCGCACCGGCGCCGCTCACCGCGAACTGGCCCGATCTCAAGGACAAATCTTCCTCGCCCCAGGCTACGCCTTGGTCTCCCGCAGCCTTTGGCTCCACAACTTCAGCACCACCATCCTACCCTCCGGAGCACACATATGGTACAAGGCGCGCGACGGCCTTTGGTGGCTGGGCAAGGTCGCTCACAGCTAACCCCCTGACGCCTCTTCGGGAACTCCGCCGGAGCCTTCACCGGGAAGCTCCTACATCGTCCGGTTCCTGGACGACCCCGGCCCGATCAAGATCGACCTCCAACCCGCCCGCTACACTACAGCACGGAACGCCGTATACGGATCGTGGTGTCTTCAACGCCATGGAAATGGGAGCCTAGCACGTGGGATGCTGCGGAACTCTGATGTGTCCCGCGGAACCCCCACCGTTTCCACTCCCCCCCCTGGTTAGCCTTAGTTTAGTCTTTTGTTAGTTCTGGGTATTTGGTTCTGGTTAGTCTGCAATATCTTAAGAGTAGTTCTTCAGGGTTAGTCTTCAATAGTCATCAGCAGTCATCTTCTTGGGAGTGTTTGTTTCCATCTACCGCCACCGGTATCGCTTGACGGACCACGTGTTGGCTACCGATCCGAGGCCGTGTATGTTTCTTTTTTTTTTGGGCGTGTTTGGGAGTATCATCGTCCCCCCCACCCCCGCCGTTTGTTTTTCTTCTTATCGCCTACGGCTCCGTGTAACCTCCTTACGTTCAGGCCACTGACTTGTAGCGATACCTTCATTTGCATTTGTGTTTGTACCCCACTAGCCTACAGCCAATTATCGGCGATATCACGCCGAGGTAAAATCGTGTTGTAGCCTGAGCTGTGCTCTGGCCTTAGTCGACTTCCGCCGACCCGTGTTTCAGACGGTCCTCGAGCTAAGACTATATCGAGCTTCTAGCTGACCCGTGTTTCTTCCATGTTTGACAAGTAGGGTCCCGATAGCATTGCCGCCCCGGAAGGCCGCTGAGTTATCGGCCATACATAAGCGGTTCGGACACGATCGATTTCTCCTGACCTGTGTCCAGCTTTTTGTCTGTTTTCTGGTCCCGATGGTATTTCGTTTTCTCTTTCCCTTTTCTTCTTCTTTCTTTCTTGTCCGGTATTCCGCACACCCCCTCTGTCCTCTGGCAAACGGCACCACGTTTGATGTCGCCCCGGTTGACCGAGTTGCACACGCTAGTTTTTGGGCCCCGCGCTATCTACAACTTCGAACTGCACGCATTAGGCCGATTTTCTTGCGGATTTTCTTGCGATTTTCTTGCCGCCACCGTCTTTGAGTTTGTTTTTGTTGAGTTGGCTACCTTGCTACGTTTGCTGGTTTTGTTCACACCACGGACAGGTCTCCGAGACGCCGCGTTGTTTGTTGCGTCTCTCGGTTTTAGTAGTCCCTAGTACACGCAGCCCTCATAGCACTCTAGCTGTGTCCCTTCTGTCTCGCATGATGACTACCATGTGAGGACCTTCGCCACAAGACAAGGCATGGGGCCTAGGGGATATATATATATATATATGTTTTTGAATTGTGATCGCTGTCTCCTTTTTAGAGTTTCCTCGTTCGCCAACCCGGTTCAGCGAACAACCCTTTCGTACTTCCTTGGGTCCCAGACAATGGCTCCAGTGAAACGCTTGTACGTCCTTCTTTTGCCTTCATTTGGGTCTTCGTTTTCTTCTTCGGCCTTCGCTTCGGTTTCTGCCTCATTTTGCGTTCGTCTTTCTTTGTTTTCATTTTGGGTGATTTTTCCTTTCGCCTCTGCTATGAGTTCTGTGTCTCTCTCTCCTTTAGTCTCCCTTTCCGTCGTTGTTCGCAGCGAACACCCCCTCTTCGTAGTGTTTGGGTTTTATTACGAGGTGTGGGGGGATCTATAGCCTCATTTCTTTTGTTTCGAATAGCCGCATCTTCGACCACCTTTCCCTGGCCGTTCGGGATGAACTTTGTCATCACCCTCCGACCATCTTGTGGTCTGCATATACGACTATTCAGGGTGGGCTAATGTGATATGAGTAGAGTATTCATGGGCTATAGATATAGATAATACGTTGCAGTCTTGTAGTTTCACGAATACGAGAATAATCCAAAGAATGGATTAACCTGGCGGATATTCCGTTAGTCGAGAGTATCGTTATTTTAGGAATGTTCCCTAGGGCGGATAGCCCGTTAGACGAGAGTAATGTTCCTTGACGCAGATAGGACTACGAAGTGAGAAGTTCTTATATTAGCAGAAGAACGATCCGTAGCCATAGGAAAGTTCTGTTGGAGTACATCAGATAAGAGGAATTTAGGAGAGCTTGTGGCGTGGGGTGGGACGAGTATATCTGGGCGTCGAGTCCCGCCCCCCTACCTCTCACTTCTCTACCAGAGCACCTCCTCAGCTCTCGCCATCAATAAGAAGATCTAATCAGAAGAAGCGAAGCACTGCTTTCCAGCTGCCAGAACAACCTGCGTCCCTTGCCACTACCCTTACCACTACCCTAGAGCGGTCACCGCATCACAGAGGTGTCTCTAAGAGGAGTAGGAATGGTGCTCCGTCTCGAAAAGGTGCGTGGTCAACGGTCAAATTACCAACGCAAGCGACAACGAGTACGCTCCCCCCTTCGCACATACCGATCACTCTATGCTACATTTTCTGAAGTAAAACAACTCAGGCGAGTCGGTTCTGGTGCGTGTATACTTCGAAGTATGTATTGATATTGATGTTACATAAGAGCGTACTGATCGAGAGACGGAAGACAGCTCTTGTAACACAATACGAGTAATATCTGCCACAATACACTTTCTCGGCGCATGAATGCACTCTTCTAGTTTTAACTCATGGCTTACTTTCGACCCCGAGATCAAAGACATCTAACCGCTTGTGGCACGCACGATCAGCGGTGGCTATCCTCACCACCACAGTCTTCATGATTGATACGCCCGCCGCGCGACGCAGGGACGTCGGTGCGTTGCCGTTCAGTTCCATACCGTATGCTGTAAACCCGCGCCGCGAGGAGAGCTGCACTACTACTGCTACTACCAGGTACGTATCAAACAAACATAGGGAAATAATATGGACCGCTTGGTCTTCACAGTAATGTCTAAACGGACCAACAGTAAATTTCACTCACAGTGCACAGTGCACAGTGGTACAGGGGACCGGTTCGAAAATGCATCCGATGTCAGCGAAAAAACTGGGATCCGAAAAGAGCTCGATCTCGCAACGAAGAAATCTGTTTCGAGTTGCGATGTGAGGTTTATCGATTCCACCTACTGCCCACCTCCGACTCCACCAGTGCTCCACCAGTGAAGCACTCACTGGCAACAACTAAAGAGGCACACTGAGACGGCGATCCCCCCTATTGCGCACGGACAAGGCCAAAATGGCATACATCAGGGGGGGGGGGGGGGACTTCTGGCTGCAGGCTTCGAAGCCCTTGTATCCACCAGTAGCGCAACCTCCAGAGCCTGCTGCTGCGGCGCCCTTAATGGCGTGCTGCCCGACAGTCTTCGGACAAGTCACGCGGTGCCTACATCCGGAAGAACGTGGCACGAACGCACGCGCACATCCAATCGGACGAACTACGCAGAAGGAAGCAGAAAAATAAGACAGCCGGACACAAAGTTTTTCGGTCTAATAATATGGTGCATTATTGACCCTCCCCACCAATGCCAAGACGCGGCACCAAGGCACACCTGCAACTCCAAATGAACCAACCTCGCAAAACAAGCCTGGAAAAAAAAACAGTCGAACACATTAATCCGCGCTAGTGTGGTGCATTACCGATTTTGCGCACGAATAACAGGAGGCGCGGACCAAGGACACCGGCATCTCGTATTGAACTATCGACGAAGAACGAACCAGAAAAAAAAAAGACAGCAGGCTGCAACGTTTCGAACAATTATGGTACATGATCGACCCTCCCCACCAGTCGCACAGGGTTCTCACTACGCTATTAATAGCTAGCTGCGGACAGGGCAGGGCACAAATATCATGGACTCATCACCTCGCTGTACATGCTGTCGCATCTCGGCTAACAAGAGAGCGCGCCGCGAAAAAATAAAAGAGGAGGCAATGTCGCGCGACCGCTACGAAAACCCAGGACGTTTTACGACACTGCTGTCACAGCCTTCGAAGCCTTTTCGAGTCTTCGACAGGAAGGGCGCTCGGCATAGACACGCACACGACACCAAACCAAGCCCATACCAAACTACCGCGGCATCGCACCACGTTGGCTTTGCGAAGCCTTAAGACACACTCAAAGCGAGCCCCCCGAGTTGTCGTATATATGCTGAAAACATCACTCGCTGTCGCGTCGCCACGCGCCTCGTGGCCAAGAAATATTACAATGGGAGGCAAACATCTAGTTGAACTTGGAAATAGCGTCCAGCAGCGCGTCGCACTCTGTTTTGACGTCGATGGGCGTCATGCGCTGTATCGTGTTCTTGATGCGCATCTCGTCGTTGACCATCTCCGCCTTAACTCTCAGGGTGATGAGGTACGACTCAAAGCACGCGTCCGTAAAGACGTCTTCGTACTCGCCGTCCTGGACAGCGGGAAGAACCAAGAGCACGCGAGACAAAAGAAAAAACAGAACCGGTAGTAAGCAATGTGATCAATAGCCAGGTCGATGGGTAAAACGCCATGCAACTGCGTCGAAGTCCTGTCATGCCCGCATCACATGTATATGAATATATATTCTGGATAATGAACATAATATGTATATTTCGTACATGACATTCGCGTAGTACGCAGTGGGCGCTTTGCGCCCCAACCAGCGAGCACCCGCCATGTCCAAGTTACGACACCCCGACAGTGGCCACTCGTAGAGATCCGGAAGGCATTTGCACTGCGAAAAGGCAGCCGTCCGACACACGGCCAAGCGAACGTACACCAGGCCACTACATAAATCCCCGGGGGGGAAGTCTGGAATGAGCAGACGCGTCAGGCGAGCAAACGATGCCAGGAGACTGCGGGTCAAGCCCTTGGCTGACCGACCTCCACACCAACCACCAACAAAGAGCGTAGGAAGGGAAAAAAAGACCTGCACCCCCCCCAAAAAAAACAGTCTCTTGAACACCTTCAGGACTGCACTCCCGTTGCGATAATAAGAGAGACAAAGCAATTCAAGCTAAGGTCAGATTTAGCTTTATTGTCGAGCGCAACTACTCAAAAGAGTTACGTGGCATCTTTGATATTTTTGACGATGAGCTCACCTGTCCTTCCTCCTTGAGCTGGTGGAGCTCGTCAGCAGTCCGGCCTTTGAGCAAGGGCTGCGCAATATCGTTGAACGCGGTCACCCACGTCTTCCCCGTTTGGTCTGAGATCGTCATGTTCAAGATGAACCTATATGATGATGATGATGATCATGATGATACGCAGACACAACGAAGGAGGCGGGGGTTCGTCCAGGCAAAAAGGCATCGATCAGGCATCGACTGCACGTTCGCTACACACCACAGATCTGCACAATGCAAAAAACAGCAGCAGAACTAACCCCGGCGCCTTCGGAGAGGTGTTGGGCACCCATGCCGATGGCTGCTTGTGGGAGGTCCAAGAGAGTCAACTTGTTTCTTTCAGAGTGGATTTCATTCAGCCCCCCGGTGCAGCGACATGGTGACAAATTCGTTGGGCATTCATGCCGACTACTGCTTGAGGGAGCTCTAGAGAGTCAACTTGTTCCATTTAGAGTCCATCTCATTCAGCTTTAAGGTGCAGTGGCATGACGACAAATGCGGATGCCAGTACACACGACACCTCGCAAAAAATACGAACCGACCGTCAGAAGCTCCTAAAATGTCGATTGCAATCGAGGCACTCGCTGCTCCTCCGCTATCGATGACTACGCGCCGCGTGGTCGTCCATATTTCACCTTCGGTTGCACCTCTCGTGCGTCTGGTTGCACTTCTCGCACTGCCAGCCGCCTTCCATGATCTCGGTCACCTGCGAACCAATATGCAAGAGAGGGAGACAACAATCACATCAACACGTCACCGACGGCAAGCGTTTCTAGGCCGGATGTCGGCCAGCGCCAATGCCCTCGTCGCTACCAACGACTCGACAACGCCAACAGACTTAGTGGTTGGTCTATTCCCCGGACAAGCATGTCTTGAGCAATTGGGCCCGAGGAACGTAGCCGAAAAAAAAACCCAGGTCGGCCAGAAACGCATTCGCCCCTCTTCCCTCTCCGGGTAGAACATCTAGAGAGGTCGCGGACTGAACCCTGAGTGCTTTGGGACCGTCCATGCTTCGAGTGCAACTAATCTCGTCAGCTGAGCTTCTCGAAAAGATATAAGGCGGGTGCCGTGCAATAGTCCGACGTTATCAACCAACATCAACGCAAACGCTATGCTTGCGTGTGCGGCACCTTCTTGTTGCAGCCCTCTAACGGACAAGCAGTGTACCAAGGGTCCTTGTCCTGGTCCACCCTGTATAAAGCAGTAAAAAAAGGCGGAGGCGAGGGGGTCGTGAAAAACAGGGGGGGGGGGGGGGGGGGGGGGGGGGGGGTGGGGGGCGGTGAGCACACGAACCACCGCTCCAACATCAGCGATGTGACGCCTAACAGCGGCTGCCTGCTCTACCGCAAAACAGAAAACATCCCTCCAACAACAGAAGAATGTCCACTACCACAGGGCGGACGAGACTCTCAGACGAAGAGAAGCAGCTCTATGTACCCGTGTGGAGGTACATACTTCATATATATACATACGCATCTTTTCGACCCTTCTACCGAGGCAAAACGTACTTCCACTGTGCATTCCAGGAATGATGCTCTAAAGCAGTTTGCCTATGGTGTAGTATCAAGGGGTCTGAAAGGGTTCTATTATAGCCTGAAACGCACGGTGCACTCGATACGATGAGGTCCCGCTGTTTGCCTGCATTGCACGACATAATCCATACTCAAACGAGGGCCACGGCGTCTGACGACCGTCACACCTGGTATGCTACAAATAATAGAAACATCAACATAAATAGCAGCGGGCGGAGGCAGAATAAACTTGTTCTCATGCCACCAACAATAGGTTACGCCTCCCACCACTTCATAATCTATAATGATAATTCACTCTTTGACGCCGAACCTCTCATCACATCATCAATTAATTCGACGCCGAGCTAAAAAAAACTAACTCCGGCTAACCCGGACGGAGTGCGTGATGCATCACCCTCTCACTTGATGAAGGAGACGGTGGCCTTGACCAAGGCGTAGTCAGGCTTGTCGTTGTGCCCCAGGTTGCTTTCCAGAATGCTCTCCAAAGTGTAACGGGCCGCAATGTCCTTCTTGGCCACCTCTGCGGTCATGCACGGGTGAGCAACGCGAAAAGGTTTCACACCAACCAGGCGTCTACGGGATGGCGCCTTTCCCCATCCCCCATCCAGGGGCGTTCTTCCAAAATTTCAAAATCACGCAATCACCCATTTGCACCAGTCAACCTATCCAGAGCCGCCGAAATCATATTTGCGGTACTGACTCTTACAAACGACGCACCCCTCAAGTACCAATTCCTTTCCAGCGCTCTATTGATAGAAACAAGAAACATTCGCAAATGATCGGATAGACATCTACGCAACCTTTTCACCCAACCCGATTTTCCCCTACGGCTCACCATCGCTCCCACCGCCCCCGCCCCTGACAGAGACGCTCTTGAAGCTCGACCCCCCCCGGCGCTGGCGAACCAGCTGTGCAGCTCGGCCGTCTCGGGTACGTCTGGCTCGTTGACGAGCGACGACGAGTTGAAGGAGCTCAGCGATCGCCCGTTGAAGTCCGACAGCTGCGCGATGAGAGGAGCGAGAACACCGAAGCAATCGGCCGCGGGGGGAAGGAAGACAAGGCGCAACGGGCGATTGGCGTTGCTGGAAAGAGCGACGGCGAAAGCGATCGTGTTCGGCGGTTTCGCGGTGGCAGATGGTGCACGCATCCGAATTGAGGGCGTCGGCCACAAGTCGGAGCAACACACGAACAAACGCCCGCTTCTTCGCGCGCACGTCGGTATCATCCCCAGCTTGAAAACCGACTGGTCGATTTGTCGCTTGCAACTACGGCTCATCCTTGCCCCCCCCCCACCCCTCATCCCCCTGCTACAGGTTATCACTTGTCCATCCATCCCCACGTATCGGTTGTCCATCCATCGTTATCGAATATCGGTTGTGCAACCATCGCTATCATCGCTTGATTGTTCGTGCATCACAACTAAGACACCAATTGTCCATCAATCACTACGAGGTCGATTGTCATCACTATCATATCGGTTGACCATCCATCACTACTATATCGGCATATCGGTGGTCCCCCCATCACTGCAAGAACAACGAGAGTGAGGAGCGTGACAAACGCCTTCAAGTGGTCAAACTCCTACAGTACCGACAACTGCCTCAAGTTACTGCTGTGTTGGCCCTTCTTTTTTTCTGCTGTGTTCCAGCAATAGTCTTGGGATCGTGTTCACTATTGAGCGATGCGCTCATCGATTTGCCCTGTATCGCGGCTGGGTGGATATGGGTGTATGGGTGCGGGTCGGGCGTGTGCTGGTCGGTCCCACCACCAACACCACACACCAAAGACGTTTCCTCGGTCAGCGAAGCGCGTCGGTACAAAGACCATATATTTCATATTTCAGTGACTGCTGACAGTGATCTGAGAAAGGCTCGGAAAGGGGGTTTTGAGAACAAACACCAACCACAGTGCAAGTTAAATTTTCCCATCCGATGCAAGTGCGCCGACACCCATGCGGAGCCCTTCTGCTCAAAAATAGACGCAAGAAAAATATCACAAGAACACAGCAGTACGCCACCACATCACCAACCATACCAGCAGCAGCAGCAGCAGCAGCAGCAGCCACCACGGGCAACAAGTTTCTGCTGCTCTTGCTGTTCAGTTGGTGGTGGTAGCAGGTGGTGTGTGGGTTTGTTGAATCGTGCCTTAGGTACGATACTCTCCTGGTGTGACCATCGAGCAAGCCCCACCACCATCACCAACACCAGCTGCTGCACCACCACCACCACCACACCACCAAGACTGGGCATCTTCTACATAGGTGGTGGTATTAATATTGGTAACGCAAGTGGTGGTGGTGGTGGTGGAGATGGTGTTATTGTTTGCTGGTAATTTTGTCTTGCTGCTCGTTCTCGAGAGGCGGCGGGATAAGCTCCAACTCTCCGGTTCCAGTGGCATTTGGCACTGTGAGCTTCAATTCGACCACCTACCACGACTTAACTCCGTCAATTCATGAGCAGCACCAGACGAACGGCTCAAATAGCAGGCATCTATACATCCCGAGCATTTCTAAAATGGTCCAGTGTACGTGTCGCACGGTGGCGAATACCCAAACCGAACAGACGAGGCGAGAGAGAAATTTTAAAAAAAAGAAAACGTTTAAAACAGGCCACGCTCTGGATGTTTTTTAGAATCGTTTTTGATCCGTTTATGTCCGTTGCTGTACCCCCACATCACGACCCCTTGTAGAAGAGGAGTACGAAATCCTCGATAAAATATCGGTTGCCCAGCCATCACATTGGTTGTCTATCGACCATCATCATATCGGTTGTCTATCGATCCTAATCACCGATGCCCAGAACCGGGCAAGACTAGCTCACCTTAACGCCCTTGAAGGCAACGACAGGGTTTCCCTCCCACCGTCTCTCGTCCCCCTTTGCCGATGCCCCCCCAGCAGCGTCAAACTGATCTCCGTGCACGTGTCATCCACCAGCGTAAGGTTACGCTTATCCGTCTCCTTCCCAGCCCTGCCGCGGAGGCAAACAAGAATCAGTCAGGCGCTATCGTCCCCAGAGAATTTTCGTTCCATGGCGGGGGGGGAGGCGTTCTTCCCCGCAGCTCGCAAGCAAAAGTGCCATTAATGGCTTGGCTTCAAAACCTTCCTTCGTGATTGAGTATTGCTTCGGTCAGCATACCGACCCACGCGATGCTATTGGTCAACGCAGTTGTACGCACCCGCGACACACGTGAACACTACGTAGGCATAACAGGATCCCAATAATTCATTTCTGTGTCTAATTTCTTACCGGTTTAGCGAACAAACACTATTACGGGGGACCATAGTAAATAGGACCAAATATTGTTAGTACAAATGGGTAAATGTATAGGTTTTTGTGTGTGCCGTAGGTCCTACTTACTACGGCCCTCCGTAATAACAAAAAACAAAGTAGCAATATCGTTGTATAGGCTTAGGCAGGCATCGCTTGGCAGGAAGAACAACAAAACTGTTGCTTCCCGACTCGCAAACACCAGTCAACAACGCCGGGCAACTATTCCACGACAGCGGCTCGGCACAACTCCCCTTCCCCTCCACCCTCCACGCGTTCGGGCTCGGGTCCTCACTTGGTCGTGATGGTCATGCAGTCCTCAAACCCCTTGACGATGGCGATGACATCGATAATCTTGTTGGGCTCCATCGCTTCCATCTCGCTCAGCTTCACGAACGTGTACCTGAAGAGCAAGGGAAGCGGAAGAAAGGAGAATCGATACGATTGACGGACATGATCAACGGACACCATCGCATCACAGCTGCCACAAAATATTCAGCGTTCACTGGGATATCTCAGCCTATTCTAGGCAAAACATGGTTGACCTTCTTCACACCGAAGTGCACACACTCATTGCGGACAAACTACTTGGAATTAGAGAATACTCGTAGACTATTATTAGTACAGTTTCATGGGAACTGAAGGCAGCTAAAAGGGTTGAACCAACAATATGACGAAAACAAGTCGTGGCACACCCTTACCAACTACTACTCTGACCCAAAATATAAGGGATGTTTGGATTGAATAATTGTATGCTAACGATCCTTATATTTCGGGTCAGATATTAATAACTGTACAGACCGTGGGGGGGAAACCACCTAAAATCATTTTCGCAGCAGAACAAGAGTTACACAGCACCAAAACGTGGCGGAATTCACCGAACGTCGCACGACTGCCCGCTCGCTCCATGTACCATTCATCCCATCCGTCAGGGTCGCCGACAAACCCGATGAATATAGACGCAATCAGAACAACGGGTTGGGACGCAGCTGTATATGACGAAATTTGATATCAATCTAGTCTAGAATAAGCAAAGCTTGATGACAATGACATACCAGGTACAACTAGTATGTTCCTCACGTCATGCTCATGATGCGGCTGTCGTCGTTGATCTCGTTGATCTGGGAAGACGACTCGAAGGTGATCTCGTACTCGGCGTTGAGCGAAGAGAACTTCTTGTTGGCAACCTGCGCCCACGGCCCGTGGGGGGGGGGGGGGGGGGGGGGGGGGGGGGGGACATGATTCGTGCAGCGTGGTCGATACAATACGCTTCTCATAAAACCCTCCGGAGATTAGTTGGAATTACAGAGGAACGTTTAGTAGCAGGCGAAAGGTTACGTGGAGTAAGAGTTAAAAAAAAATTTGCAGCAGGCAACATGCGTGCGGGAGCGTGAGGAGTGTCGGCTTGGCAGCACGCTATAGGAGCGCCGGTTGGCAGCGCGCCTTTAAAGCTGCACCTTACACCCGACTTCGCCATCGTGTTCAACCCGTTGAGGCCTTAAGGACTGCACTCACTTCCCTTAAGGGGACAAATCACTTAGAATTAGAGTCAGATTTAGGTTTACGTACGTACCAGGTATGCAACTGCACAGCAGTGGAACACTAAAAGGGTTGAAAGGACGTTCGTTGCATGATCACGTTTGTATCCGGGTAAACAGACAGACGCAGCACTTCAGCGACCGTAAACCTAAACCTCGGAGGACGCACGATAGCCGCAGAGGCTTACCATGCCAACAGAAACAGCGCTGACGCGGGACCAAAACAAGTAAACAGGATACATATCTTATATAATCACGTTCCAACAGTACGTGCCGCTCAATGTTTTGGGGGTAACATGATAGATTGACATGTACAGCAGTACACCCAGTGAGATCATTGCTTATGGTGACGGTTGTATTGTCACTAGCACGCACGATGGCAGTATCACGGTTGTATTGTCACTATTAATAATAATAATGTCACACACAACCAGAAACGAGTTTCGAGGAAATTTTCGATTTCACAGCTGCCCTGTTATACAAATACGGCAGTCAGCCATCAACCGACCGAACATGGCGTGCGGCTTCCGAGGACATAAACATTTGAGTGGGGAATCAAGCGTGAAGCCGGAATGTAAAGCAAGCAGCGACTAGTCTCGAGCAGCAGCTGCCTTCTTCCCGACAGATGCCGAGCTTCACCGCTTGAAGGTGTTATGAAAAACTACCGGAGTGTTAACACTATTCCCTACCATCACGATTAACAGTGCTAGTGCTAAGGTAAACAGTCCCATGAAACTTACCCCTCAAGATCACGCCGCATGTACGGTATCATCGCAAAACATGAAAAACTGACCGTTCACCTGTTCGGGAGAATTCTCTTGCTGACCTATGTTAGAACTAAATCCACTATATACACCCACGCCACGGGTACCGATCAATGTCCTCCTTTCCTTTCCTTTCGTTAGAGAGGTATCGAGGTATAAATCAGGGCATGTCATGTGTCATGGGCTGGCGCCGGTGGGAAGGCCTGGCCTATCAATTTTTAATATGATGGGCCGCGGCCCGGCCCGGTTCATTTGATGGGCCGATACCCGGCCCGGCCAGTCAATTGCCAGAGTATGGGCCGAGACCCGGCCCGGCCAATCAAACTTTCAGAGTATGGGCCGCGGCCCGGCCCAGCCCATCACATGTTCAAAACTTCACGGCCCGGCTCGGCCCGACCCATGACATTGGCAGCGAGCCCGGATTGGCCCGCCATTTCCATGGACCACCAACACTCTTTCTACTGCTGCTGCAATACCAGTACGCGTGATCCAAGTATCACTAGTATCACACACAGCTTGCAAAGGTGAGTTTCGACGAAATTCTCGATTTCACAGCTGCTGTTTTTTATTTTACAAATACCAGCTGCTGTAACAACAGCTGCTACCGATGCATCAATAGAGCTGTAATCCCAAGAGAGCAAAGATGACGCCAGAGATCATCTGGCGGGTGCTTCCCATCCATGTTACAGCAGCAGTACATACACACGAAGGTGAACGTCGCTGCAACTTTCGGTCAGAGACGTCCCCTGTTGGGCGAATCTCACGAAGTTGTCACCAGCGGCTTCGTTCGGGCCGAACCACGGTACGAGCGCCAAATGCTGCCTTCCCCGCGGAGACGACAAGGAGTGTCCTCTGCCTTCTGTACGCCGACAACGGCACCAAGGAATGCTTCGGATCAGAAAAGTGTTTTCAGATCGCCCGGCCCGGACCATCGGCCAATGACAGGCGCTGGTATAAAGCGAACCCCAACCTCTCTCAGCTCTCAGCCCTGCAAACCGCACCTTCACGCGCCCGCCGCAGAAGCTGTACACCTGCCCTTCCGTCAACACGTTGATCCACTTTTCCGCGTCCGCCTTGAAAAACGTTCCCTTAATCTCAGAACCGTCCTCATCCAGGAGGTCGACCGAGAAAAGCTGCCCCTCTCCCCGGGCGTTGCTCCAAGTGCGCATGTCTGACTTCTTCGTTACTCTATCGGGAACAACGGTGGCCGAAGGAAAAAAAAAAAAAACGTGCAAAAACGTGGCGCAAAACGTTACACGGAAGAACGAGGCCGCGGCGAAGCAACCCTACTAAGGCAACCGTTTCGTGCCGAAAGTTTTTTCAAGTCCCGAGCGTTTCGCCGTGGGTCTGAAGCGGAGTAACCAAACTTTTCATCCCGAGCATTGCGTCGTTCTTGTCTGAAAGGTTTCGCCGCGCGTCTGAAGCGGAACGCGAACACCTCACAGGCGGCTGGTGCCTCGTGCACTGCGACATCGAAGTACGCAAGAGCCGCATAAGTTGATTCGATACATAATCACAATTATAGGTACTGCACATGATCTACGAGTTCCACCGATGGATTGGTTCCCACTCCGCTTTGGAAGCTGCGCTGTTTTTCGCCAGGCTGTGCGCTAAAGGGTCAACCGCGAGGCTATCGGGGGACTGTCCTGTAAGCCTCGAAACAAACGACGCGCCGGCCTCATGGAGTCCGCAAGCGTGACGCGGGACCAACCGGTACCAATTGCACCGCATTTCAACCCCCACATGCCAGGGCGCTATCCCGCGGACGCACTTGCCAGAACCGAAGCTGGGGAGTGGCCTACACCCCAATCACAACAACGCACACGGACATCGCCCCCGACCCCCCGACCCCGCTCCAATCGAACGCGCTCACATCATGAGCGGGCGGCGCCAACAGGGCGCGGTCCGGTCCGGCGCAAACCGTTCCTACTGCCGTGCCTTGCTTCGCCCTTCTTCAAAACACAGCCCAAAAGAAGAGGTAACACGCAACACCCTCACCTGGCCTTGATCGTCCAGCGGTTCTGGTAGGGGTTGAGCGCCGAGATGGGCACATACGCGTTGTCCTGGGTCTGCCTCTGCACCGGACCGTTGTTGGACCCGCTGCTGCGGTTGGCGTAGGGGTTGCTGGCCCCGCTGCCCCGGTTTCCCCCCCCCACCACCGCGTCCGTAATTGCCCCCCCCTCCACCGCCACCTCCATAGTTGTTCCCGCCACCCCCGCCGCCACCGTAGTTGCCACCACCGCCGCCTAGCGTGTAAGTGGTGAGAACGCCACAACAACAAGAGCAAAGACGATGTTCACCTTGGCAGGCTTTCTTGTTTATTTCACGTAGTGGCAGCGAGGCGGGAGGTATTATTAACACTACTCAGGCACGCCCGGGATAACTAAAACGTGCTTTGCCCGCACGGCTACAAGAACAACTCAGAACACTTGCATACAGGTCAACTTCGGAACGCGGGGAGGATCGTACTCGGCGTAACTGTCACAAGTATGTCTCCCCGCCCTTGTACGCGAACGGTTTCGGGACACGTGCGGCTGGGCCTCGAGCGGTAACTAGAGGTAATCATAGTATCAATCAAGAGCTGACTGCTCTTGCTTGGTTTAAAGCTCGACTTGAAAAACACCAGATACAGATCAATACCGACGGCGAGCCAACCGATGGAAACCCACAAACTTCAAGCGAAAGGTACCCATCCGACGGCGGCCTGGCCGTCGCCAAAGGAAGCCTATAGGGACAGAACACAGACAAGATCTCTAGACTCCACTGCACGTTCGTCAACCAACGGATGGGCTTTCAAATCAATGAAGGAAATCGTCTCCCAGAACCCAGGACCATCAAACCGCGCGGAAGAGCACGTAAAGTAAGCAGGGCGCGCATAAATATGATCACACCTCCGTAAGGGTTGGATGCTTGCTTCGCCCCTCCACCGTATGGGTTGTTCGAGACCTTGGGCTTGACATCGCCACCGTACGGGCCGGTTTTCCCTTGGGGTTGCGCATTGCCTCTCTGCGGAGGAGAGAGCGAGTGCGTGATGCAGGGAGGGTGCGCAGAATTAATTCAAATCAAACTTGACGTTCACAAGCTCGACAAAAATATACGCCTGGCACGTTCAACATCATGACACGTGAGCGAAAGGCGTATACCTGATCTGCTCATCTGTGACTTGGTCAACTTTCGAGGCAAGGCGAGCGTACTGAACCGTGTTGGGACACAAAGGCTACTTTGTACCTGGTACCCTCGTATGATATAGGTGATGGTCGCAGAGCAGCAACGGCGTTTTTCACACACGTGCACAAGCAACTTCAAGTAGAACATGACATTCGGGTCCGGCATGAACGTGGCTGGAGAACCAGGGGAGCGGGGACGGGAAAATCAGGTAAATTGGATCCGGCACGAGCAGATGAGAAGGGACATGGCGGCAACCGCTTGCGTGTATTTCACACGTGGCACCGAACATAGTGACAGAAAAAAAAACTTTGGATATTGGGAGTACCGGAGAACAGCGGCGAAGAGATACGTAAAGCGCCGAATCAAGGTCTCGACACCAATAGCCAGCCGAACGTGCGGGATGGAAATATGCTGCTGTCGCCAGGTACCGCAAACATCAGCAACGTGAATTCCCGGAGAGCGTGGCTTCGTGCTAGAGCGCCGCGGACAACATCGTGAAACGTGAGAAGGTGTCGTTTCGATGCGGGTCGAGCAAAGCAACCGTGCTCTCGTCAAAGCAAGCCAGGCTAGAGGTAAGTCAGAGGTGGCGTCGCCTCTGCAAGACTGCTCACCGATGCGGAAGGGTCCTCTGCGAAACTGATCGGTTCGCCGATCTTTGCCTGAGGACCAGAGTTGACCTGCAGCTTGAGCAAGATAATCAGCCTTCGAGAGTGCAACGGACAGCAGAGGGAAAGGACCGACAACGGAGCGGGTTTTGATGTTTTCGTCCCACGTATTTACACGCAAACATGAATATACAAGAAACAAAATGCCACAATCCCGTCGATAACCCAGACACAAACACAAGCCCCTTGGACGAAACACGCAACTCACGACCGTCGCTATGTCCGGTGGAGCGTGTTCAATGCCCGTGGACGAGCGAGGCGCCGGGATTGGCGACGAAGAGGCCCAAACATCGCCCCTGCCCCTGTTGCTCGACCAACAGCGCGTCCACATGAAGCGTGTCTAGCTGTGCTTCACTACACAATTACCCCCCGGTACTGCCGTACGATATCTCGGCCCAACTGCTACTTAGCGTGGTGGCCACGCTCTCACCCACTCGCTCAGCCGCTCCTCATTGCTCGCAATTCTGGCAACACCGCCGTAAACTGTTGAAAGTGCGGCCCCTCACTATATACTGTAGGCGCGGCCCTTCTCGACATTGTCACATTGTCACAAGTTTGCCCTATGAAACGCGCAGGTATGCGGTATGTAAACGGTAAGACGGAGAACAATCACGCCCGGGAGCTTTGCTGTTGCTGCTGCTGGCGCTACTCCTGTAGCTGTAGCCTATCAGTAGCTCCTGTCTTCACCTGCACCAATCTGATCGACCACCCTGACTGCCTGCCTTAACTGTCCAAGCCACATCGCGTTAACGGTTCACTGCAAGCACACAGTAGCCAAGTTGACGTTGCTTTCCATCGCTGTGATCGGGTGATTGGGAGGCCTACCTTTTGTTCTGGACCACGTTGACGATGTAGTCCGTCAGCGTGACTAAGCAGAGCTCGCGGAGCTCCCCGCTGGTAATCATGTCGTTCTGCTGCGTGGCCAGCATGGACTGCGCGAAATGTTGCCCGTCCGATAGCACCAGCCTCCACCGTTCGTTCGCGCCGGAATTCATCTTCTTAAGGCTGACCACCTGATTGCAGTATACATTGCACATGAACACTTTAGCGCGGTTTTGGCACAAGAGAGAATCGGGCTTGCAAGGCCAAGCAAGTCAGGCAGTGGTCATACTGCAGGTTCGCCGACTCTGGGGTTGCAGATGGGTGGACCGAAGTCGAAACGCGAAACCTCTTGTGTTGGAACGGAAGTAAAATGTGAGATCACTACTATTAATAAAAATTACTGGCTTAGGATGGTACTATTATAGAGACCAAAGGTATGCATACACTCGTAGTCTAGAAGTCTACGAGTAACGGCTACTATTTATACCATACAGCAGTAGCTGTAGTCCGTATACTGCTGTATGATACCCTGTACCGGTAATAAGCCTAGAAATAGCCGGCTGGAAATGGCCTTGTACATACCTGGCAGTCAACAGGTGGAAGTCCAAAACTACAAGTTTACGTGATGATGTAATTATACGAGTTTTGATATCGTGTCACCACCTGGAGTACCAGGTATATCTTCGAACTACTTGCAGATATCTCACTCTCTGAGCGTGCTCGGTTGGTACATCCCTGGCCTCTCAGAGCTCCGGCTTGGGAATCGCCTTTTATATTTACTTGCCGGACCATCCCGGCGGTTCTTTGTTTTCTAAGTTCTCTTGGCACTTTCAGTCCTTTTCCCCTATTTTCTTCTTTCGTTTCGTGTGCGTGCGTGTACTCGGAGCACGCCACCGCGGGCGAGCCCGGCGCTGTCGACGGTGTCAGCGGGTGCTGGCGGGTAGAGGGGGGGGGTGCAAGGAGCGTGGTCGCCGTTTTCGTGGCTAGGCGTTGCGTGTGCCTCGAGACACGAGGGAAGCATGAAAGGGCTCTGTCTGGTCCTCTATTTGTGATTTTGGAAAGAGTATGTACGAGTTTATAAGGGTCGTTCGGGATCGCAAGATAATATTCAAGCGGTTCTTATTTTTGCGACCGGGATGGACTTCAAAGAGAGAGCCACGCAGTCTGAGCACCAACATTGTCGAGCTGGCGGAGCTGGCGAACGACGGCCACGGTGAGCACCGGGCTTCACGTGAGGCGGGCGACGGGGCTCACTGTGGCAGAGAGTGAGGAAAGCTTTACCCGGACCGAATCGGTGGTGAGGTGGTCGGGAGAGGGGCGGGCGGCGTACGAGGCTGAGAGAGAAGCTATGCTGTTCGATTTTTTTCTTTTTTGACCGGTGCAAGGTGTTCCAATCAGCCAGAAATATTACATGAGGGGACGGGGATTTTTTGTTCTTTCCAAAATTTTCGGTTTCATTTCCATTGTTTTTGCGATACAGCTGTGCCGTGCTGTGCTTTCTCTTTCGTACATACAGCAAGCATATCAAAGGAAGAAAAGGATTACCCTACCTGGGGTATGTACGTAAGTACGGCATGTGAGCGAGCGTAGTGGGCGGAACCGCCCGCGACGCGAAGCGTATGTGGCATCCTAGCTGTTTTTTTTTCTCAAGCATGGCGGCGGGACTCTTGGCATTATCAAGTCGCTAGTTTGCAACTACAATCACAACACGCAGCTTGCAAAGCTGTGTATCAGCTATTTAATCAGTCGAGTTCACAGCTGACGGATTCCAATTTCAATAAAACTACTATGATGGAAAAACTACCAGGTATATTCATCCATAGACTTCTGTCCGCTTCGCATAGTTTCACACCTCGGACAGATCAGCTCACGGTAGCTCGAGCTATTAATAGCTCTTTAAGGAGCTAGCTCACCGACGAGCTACGTGAGCTACACATGGTTTCCTGGCTTGAGCTATAGGAGGGTAGCTCATCTGCACAGGTACGTCCAGAGTGAGCTATAGGAGCTACATGAGCTAGCTCATCTACCCCCGAGATGAACTATAGGAACTACATGAGCTGCACATGTTTTCGTCTGGACATGTCTTCAAAGCTTCAGCGGTAGCTCATCTGCACATATATAAAGCTTGAGCTCTAGGCGATAGCTCATCTGCACATGTTCCCAAGGCTTGAGCTATAGGGGACAGATGAGCTAGTTCATGAGCTGTATAAGTGACCAATACAAGTACTCGTACGAAGAATAGAACGATATCAAGACAAACAACCATATATATTTTGTACGTGCCAGGTACAGTATGTGATATCATGAGATCGGATCTGCTTCTGTTCTGAGCAAATTTTAAACATCACCGGACAGCTTGCGCGGACTTTACTTGCACGCCGCGCAATGTATATAAATCCCCTGTACTGGCAGGTACTACTGGAGCAATGTATAGTCACTCTCATTGACTAGAGCCAACTTTTATGAGAATCCTCGGCAGACATTGGTCGACAAAACCAACGACACCGTCATGAAATCTGAACGGAATGCGCTAGTTAAGGTCTCCGATCCAGCCTAGTGTCACAGTGCTCACACCTTGGTCGGTGATATGTGGCGTGGGCTGACCAGGCGTCTAATAAAAAAAGATTTCCGCTGGTCTGTAGAAGACAGACAAAAAATCTCGACCCCTCTCCGATGGCAAAAAATAGACCATTTTTCAGGTTTGACATCGATCGACAAACCCACCGATTACGTCACGAATTCTGAATGAAGCGCGCGGGTTAGAGGCTCCGATCCACATTAGTATTACAGTTCTCACACCTCGGTCGGTGATATTAGGCGTGCGTGGGCCAGGCGTCTACTAAAAATATATTTGGCAGCTGGTGTGTAGAAAACAGACGACAAAAACCCTCTACTCCTCCGTTGGCACAAAGCATAACTTTTTGAAAGTTTTGACGAAGAGCATAGGACGCCGCGGCCAACCTCTCGCCCTCTAGACCACGGATTCCAATGATACACCCGAGGCCATAATTTACACTCATTGGCCTTGCCCGGTACGAAGCTCGTTGACCCTGGGTGGATTATATGTCGAGATCGAAGCTCAATCGTCGCGTGACTGCGGGTGTGCGAGCTGCGAGCTGTGTCTTTCTTCTAGTTTGTGTGCGGCGTGATTTCGCGAGCGCTCCCGTCGTTCCCGTTAATACAGCGATTTCATTGGATGATGGCTACCGTCGTTCGCGTTATGTAGGCGATTTGATTGGAAGATAGCTGGCGTCAACTGCCCCGTGTTATTTTAGACTTGTCTCTGTTCTGAAGATACGTGACGATAGGTCGACACCCAACATAATTGACTTTTTCGTTTTTTGGCAACAGCTATACCAGGTATACAGCAGCTGTCAGCTGTCACCACGCACATCACAAGAGGCGCTCGAACAGAACACAACACCGAACACCACACCGCAACACCCCTAGCATGCCCACGACCCGGGGTAGCAGCTCTAGCGGCGCTTCGGCCGTAGACCAGGCTGGCGGCGGGCAGCAACCGGGTCCATCGATGGATGTGGACCCCACGAACAGCGTCATCGATGTGGATGAGGATAATGATCAAACCCAGACCGAACCCATGTTATTCCTATACATACGTAGTTGTCTCGGAGGGTGGGCTTTTTCAGCTACTTATTTATCTTACACGCATATGTTGCCGAGAAACAGGAAAGAGCTACAATGAGATGCGTGCATGAACTACGATATCCGGGGGTGAGCTATAGGCGATAGGTCATCTGCACATGTTTTCCCTGGTTGAGCTATAGGGGGTAGGTCATCTGCACATGTTTTGAAGGCTTGGGCTATAGAAGACAGCTAATTTACACACATTTTCCCAGGCTGAGCTATAGGAGCTACATGAGCTAGCTCATCTGCCCCCGAGGTGAGCTATAGGAGCTACATGAGCTAGCTCATCTGCCCCCGAGGTGAGCTATAGGAGCTACATGAGCTACACATGTTTCCCCCGGCTTGAGCTATACCAGGTACCTGGTACTCGGTAGCTCATCTGCACATGTTTTCGAAGCTTGAGCTATACACGATAGATAAGCTAGCTCATGAGCTGTCCGGAGTGTGCATAATTTGATGTACTTTTCCTTCCTGAGCAAGCGTAGCGGGTGACATAGGCTGCCCGCGGAGAGAGAAACGCCTTGTATCCCATAGGAGTACCAGGTACCTGGTACATAGCATTACAGTAATCCTGACACTATCATACAATCATCACCAGATATATGATCTATTAATATACATGAAACGCGTTCAAAAAGTCAAAAGGTAATCGTACAGCAAGGTGTTGGGTTTCAGTTTCGACTGACGACTGACCGCACGCCGGCATGCCGCTTCACGAAAACAACGATGTGCGGACTGCTTCAAGCCTGGCCGAGGGTGAGAGCTAGACTTTGTTCGACAATCAAGTAGGCCTCGCCGCGCGCAGTGCACACGTACCAGGTACCAAGGCATAACATAGGGTTAGACATGGATCCTACGCGTGCCCCTTACTCGAATATACCTCCGAGACTATGTTTGCGTGTCCAGCGGTCGCTACCCGGGACCAGCTTTCAATAGGATTGGGACCGCGCCAAGCAGGCAGATCGTACGTAAGACCATGCGGAGTGCTCATGTTTGGAGCAGATCTCCAGGCAGTATTCGTAGTATATACCTGGTAGATAAATAGCAGCAATTTGCTGCTGTGATTGGATTCCCGGGTGGCAGGACGAGCTCAGTCCCGCCACCCTCCCCGGATATACGAAGGGGACCAAGGGAGCTGTGACGACGACGCACAAAGATATTACGGCTCTGGAAACAAACAGAACACAGCCACAGCCACAGCCGTTGTGTGCTGTGTCTATGTGTAGTTGTGTGCGGTGTAGGGTGGGAGTGTGTGTGAGGTGTGTTGTCCCGCACGAACAGCAACCAAAAGCATTCAAAAGGTTCAAGGTTCGTCGTAAAACACGACACGATTGTTGAGACATACAGGTACTTTGAGAGCAGTAGGAAGCACAGCATTAACGCGGACAGAAGAGACGGCTAGTACGGGAGACTACCAGCAATCGGAACTGGAGTATCGAGCTCCAGAGCGGAAGCCATCCTTCGGATCCTCAATTCGCGCCGAATGGCGTGGGAAATGGGTAATGCTACAAGGCAATTCCAGGGAGTTCCTGCTCCAGTATTTCAAATTTTTACGCAGCATTATTCATTTCCTTTCACTCTCTTGGCGTGAAGCACCACCCTTCTCCGCAACGTCACGCGAAACGAAATGACCTACACAGCTACCGCCAGAGGAAATGGCACCCTAGCCCTCATTCACTCCCACACGACATGATGCGCCTCTCAGGATTACTGGGGGTGAGGGGCGTTGCGCAGACTATCCTGGAGCGAGTTTTCGAAGCCGCACCTGTACTGTTGGGTTGTAGCCGGAGGAGCCGGTGGCCCCGCCCATGATACTACCGATCGCCCCCTGGGTGACTTGATCAGACATCATGACAGATGCGTTCGTGCCACTCTAGGGTCGCTCTCGATTGTATTTCACGCTGTTTCCGAGAGCCGGGTGCGCGGTTTGTAGCTTGTGCAAGCGCAAGGCGCGCCGAGTGTTTCAAATTTGTGAAAAACGTATGAAGGCGTTTTTAGCACGGGATGGGGGGAGGAATTGCTTTGACCGCTCTTTGTTTTTTTTCCGTTTTTTGAAACTGTTACTTGCTTGTGCCCCCTGGGTTACCTGCGACCAACCGATGGACCAAACGACAACGACGATAATTCAAGTCATTATCAAGGGCGCAATGATCCGACAGCCCTACATATACGATGTAGAGATATATGTAAGACGGTTCCACATGGCCCATACTTGCAGCCTGCCGGGCAGATTCTCTACCTAGGGTATCGCGAGATTGATGGCCGATAATAGATCGATATATATATAGTCGATATCAAGAGCAAAGAAAGGTTGCTCCTCGGTAGCTCGCATGAATCCTGCACGGAAAGACCGATGCTCAATGTATAGAGGACAACAACAAGGCGGTGAGCTGCATGGAACATGCTAAGGATGGAATGGCGAACGTATACAGACGCCGTTGCTCGCATGACTCCTGTACGGCAACGCACTAATTCATAACGTCGGACAGAGTGTCGGCTGTTGGCTTTGTACCTATGAGCCTACACTCTCCCTGGCCGATGTACCGTTGCACTGCTGTAAATATGCCCAATAGTACTACTCTACGTACTCGTGGGTTGAACGAACAACGGCCAGGGGGTTTCCTCCTTTTTTGTAGTACCAGATCTGTCGGATGTGCTGGGTGTACTCGTCCACGTCGGTACATTGTTCCAAGGGTAAGTTCGGTGGACTATACCGATACCCGCGGGGGATTTTTGGTGGGCATACCAAACTTGCCCAAGTAAGTGTCGGGTTCCGGTATCATTGAGGTCGTAACAAACTTACAAAAGTATCGGGTACAGGTAGGTATATAGGTATTGAGGTCGTACCGAACGTACCGAAGTGTAGGGTACCGATATCGAATTCGTACCGAACCATACCGGATTGCTCGGTAAAAAGTATTTTGAGGCCGTACCGAACCACACCGATACAATTAAGGCCCACTATTAAGAGTATATATACTTCGTACGAGTCGGTCAGAAGTTGAGGCTCGGCCATTCACGATTGAAATGAGGAATTCGGCGATAGGAATATAATAGCTTAAAGTGACCGACAAGATACTAGAAAAATACAGCCTCAGAGAAAGCAGCGATCGACGCCCACACGAGATAAGAAACGATGTCACATTCGGAACCGCCGAATAAAAGATACGCGGACTACAGCACTTTGTACAACACCCAGCACCCAACACACCCCCTGAACTCCTCCCGCAGTGTGGAGGTTCCTGTTTTCCTTCGTTTTTGAACATTTTTTTTTTTTGATCAACCGGATAATATCTAGTCCCCTGCCTCCAAAATTCCCCTAAAAATAAGAAATATCCACGGTTCAAGAGATGAGGCGGTTGGAAAAAGCCCAAACCAAAAACGATTGCCGGCGGTGATCCACGACTTGGGTGACACCCTCTGCGAGAGGCGGTTGGAAAAAAACCCATACAAACGAGAAACATCTGTTTCAGAAATAAATATACCTGGAGTGTGCCCACAAATGAGGCATTGAGGCTCAACGCCAAACTGACGTTTCTTAGTAGCAGGCTTTAACTAACTGTAGAGTAAACACCTCCGGCATACGTTAGAATACCCATTTTACCGAAGTGTCGGGTACCGGTATTGAGGTCGCACCGAACTTATCGAAGTGTCGGGTACCGGTGGTATTGAGGTCGTACCTACCGAAGTGTTAGGTACCGGTCTCGAGTACGTACCGAACCTTTTACCGGAGTGTTCGGTTGGTAGGGTATTGCGGCCGTACCGAACACCCCGGGAAGCTTCGGCAGGGTATTTATTGAGTAATATCCCCGGTATAGTTTTGGAACGCACCCTACAGCAGTAAATACCCTGCAATTGTCCCTCTCAGCCGTTTTCGGCGCTGCGACACACATGGTAACTCGCACACGGTTCGAGGCTCTCTGAAAGCGGCGAGTTTTAACTCCTGATGATATACGTAAGTTGTGGGCGATCGGGAAAAAACAAGCACAGTTGACGCATCAGCTATATCATCATCACAAAGTACCACAGCCAGCGCAGTACGAGGTGAGTAGTGCGCCACAGAACCACGTCTTGTTTTCTTCTATATCCGACATCCAGCACACCGGGGTCGCTCAATGGAATTGGACCCTGTGCTGAAATCAAGATTGTTAGTGGGCAAGCCCGCGGCTACGTTGAACTGGCGATACGGGATGCACCGAACGTCCGGTTATAGCGCCAACCCGCCCGTTTATCTACGTTCCTTACGTGCACACAGCAGTGATGCTTTATAATTGCGAGAAAATATGTTTGCAGTACGCAGCTGTCTTGCTGCCCTCCACATGAAACATTAAACCACGGGCTCTTCGTGCAAGAGTCATGTGAGCAACGCTTATTGCGGATGTCTACCATGCCGTCCAGTTCCTCATCCACAAACTACTCAGAGGGAAATAGTAAAGCAGTACGAAGTATGATACAGGTAACTGGTACGCTCCTGGTATATAAAACTCGGACAACAACGCCATGTATCTGGGTTCAACTTGCTATGGTGTGTTGACGTCTCCTCAACGAATGGGAATACTTCTTCATGCGGTTAGTCTCCTGCCCCTTCTCACCCAATGCAACAACACCCACACAGGGGTGTCAGGTGAGAGTCAATCTGCATCATAAACACCACTACTAAGCACAGCTAGAAGTTCAAAACTAGAGAAAACTGCACCCGGTGATGCTTCCGTTTGTTTTTTACACTGGCAACCAAACCTGTTAAAAAACCACAGCGTACAAAATCGACGTCTCAATGGCCAGCGCGAAATCTCGATGGCCAGCGCACAAAGGATGAGCTGCTCAACGGCATCAGCTGCAAAGGCAAAAGAAAGTGTTAGGTAAGATATTTTTATAAGTACATAAACGACAAACGGGCAAACGGCACGACAGGGGACACCACGAGGCCTACGCACTACAGCAGTAGTTCACACGGTGCCAAGTGTGTGGGATCACACGACTCATCCCATGTGCATGCGCATCACGAGGCAGACTCGTAACGCTGAGGGAACACAAAGAACAAAATACCAGGTAAGAACACCATGTCACTGCCACCAACCCACCACGCCAACACATATGTTATCGGATCCTAGGCCTTTTATCAATCTGCCCCTCTTCTCTGCCCCCCTGGCCGACTCCGCCAGCACGCCTTATCAGCGACAGCTCGCTGCGAAACACGGCCTGCAGCTCGAGGGCGAATTGGTACACCGGGTCGTTCGGTCGGTTGAACGTAGTGGCGTTATCGACAATTAGTTCGAGGTCGGCCTCCACCTCGGACACCTAACACAGGAGGGGGGGAGGAATTATCGCATTGTTGAGGACGCGAGAGTCGGCAAGTTAATCTTCTGGAAGCCGAATGGCGGGGGGGTTGGGGACGAGTAGACGCGGCGGTGTGCATGCGCTGGGATGACCAAGAGGAAGTGGGTATACAACGTCTCCCGTCACTTCATATAAGTATGTGCTCCAAGCGCAACACGCACAGGAATCGCTACGGCATTTCTCGCGCACGGCGCGGGGTGGTTGGTGTGCTGTTTTCGTAGTTGGTGCGATTGCAGACTAATGTGAATTCACGGATTAAAAGGAGAGCGCCACACTGAATCACCATTAAATGACCTATGAAAATGGTAAACATCAATATAATCGCATCTTGTGACCGTGTGTGGGCGAATATTCAGAGGCCGTTTGCACTACCATACGTATTTATCAAAATCTTATTGTACATCCTCGCGTGCGTGAGAACGTTTAAAGGCTGCACTAGTCTGATCAGAATCGGTGGCGAGCACTCCCTTGCAACCTTCTCTATTCGGTTGTTGGCCGTTCTCACCTCGCGCAGGCCCTCCGCACTTGAAAACTCTCTAAGCAGGGTAGGACGAGACAAAAAAAAACAGGTACTGTGTAACACACCTCGTAGGTCCGAACACGCTAAGGGGTGCGTAAATAATAGACGACACACCCAATGTGCACGCCGAAGCGGTTCCAACATAACACTGCCCATCTCTCCCCCTGCCTTGTAGCCCAGTTACCCACTCACCGTCGAGTACTTATTTCTGTTGACGTTGTCTCGGATGTAAGTGAGGTTCATGTGCCGCTTGACTACCTCGAAGTATCGGGGGGGTGCGTTGCTCCTCTTGAGCACAATGCTGAATGGATTGCTCCAACCAGGCCATTTCATAGCAATAAGCTTGGAGATTAGCGGCTTTATGATGGGCTTGATGTCGAGCCTTGGTGGAAGCGTGTCCTCCACGTCAGGTGATCTCGCCCGTTTTGCGTTCTGCGGACGATATAGGATACGCAGGCCGCAGGGTGAGATGCTATATATCCTAAACAGAGCTTCCGACATCGGAATCAGTCGAACATGTACACCTGCTAGTGTTCGTTGGCAGCAGGTTTGCGCTTGCAACAGCGATCGGCAAGGGGCGTAGTGTTCGTAGTGAGACTGATCGTGTACCAGTTACATTCCAGTACCAGGTAGGGTGTAGTTGAGAAATCACGCAATCAATGCGTGGTATTGCCGAGGTGACCGAGCATCAGCAATGAGAGCCATTGTACATCCACGGTGTGAATCGCGCAACGGACAGGGGCTTGTGTACTTCTGTGCATACTAGTAATACCATCACAATACGTACGTACAGGACAAATATTCGTGCCGCCCGGTACCGGTATTTGTGCTGAAAGGTGTAGTCAGCTCTACATCATTAGCCTGCAGTTTACAATAAAACGGCGAACACTGATAATAAGCTGTACGACGGCAATAGATCACGCCCGCATCACAAGCACACGTCGAGAGCCTGCTGCTGCTGTTATCGGCCAGACTCTGCAGCAGCAGTACAGGCAGTAGTCCGAAAACACATCAATGAGCAGTCTAACGAGTACACAACCTGCCGCTAGTCGATATCGGCAGGATGTCGTGACGAACTCGCTGCGTTGCCATGTATTGCACATACTTGTGTATCACAACACGCACAGAGGCAGCCCCGGGCTCTACAAAGTACAATAAATATACTTTGACTTACAGCAGTGTGAGTACAGCAATGTGAAGAGTCAGCGTTACGTAGAGCGCCGTCACGTACTGGTAACTGCACTACGAGTCTGTACGCGTACGAGTAGTGCAGTACCAGTACAAGTACGTAACCTACTTGTACAGCGGTACACTCAGCAACTCAGTGGTCAGCCTGCTGTAGTATTTTATAGGGTTTTGGCCAAAATCAGGTATACCTGGCCACTTTCGTGCCAAAAACAGTTTCATACTGAAATCAAGTACAAAACACACACCAGGAGCCCTGCCATTGGCCAAGCTGACATTGTAACTGATTTTAGCACGAAAAGGCCAAGGTGCAAGGTACACCTTATTTTTTCTACTCTGTCTAGCTTTCAACTGGTTTTGGCCAACTTTGAACCAATCAGAGAGGCCATACGTACACTGCTGTGTTTTCTCTCTGTATGCGTCTACCCTCCCTCGGTTGAAATTCTTCTGTATTGACGTATAAACTATGTACTCGTACGTCGTACGTAAAAGTACGTATGTATATACATGCATACATGCGTACGCTGGTTTCACTTTTTCTCCTTTGGGGTGTGCGATGTGCTTCAGTTAGGGCCACTCCTAACGAACAAAAAAAATCACAATTCGTGACGCCATTTTTTTTAGCTTTTCCCTCAAAAAAAAAAATCACGATTCGCGACATTTGTCGTGTCTCAATACGCCTCATCAAGGCACTACGCAACCCACGCGCACCAACGGTATCCGAAGGTCGGTATAGGGGCATGGCAAACTCTGCTTGGTACGTCGCTTGTGGACAACGGGCGGCTACCCAAAGACACCGCTGGGCGCGGGCTAACGAGGAGGTTGTGGCCTCGAAACTTCGAGGAGGAGGAGCCACTGCTGGAAGACAAACACGAAAATGACCTGAGGATGTCACAGGCCAGGCCGGGCAGACGGCCTGCGAGATGCAATCTCGCGAACCGAGCTTGGCCGACGGTCGGTGAAATCGGAATCTCGCAGGCTGGGTCAGGCTTCGGCCCGTGATTCGAATATATCACGGGCTGGGCCAGGTGCGGACGGCCCAGCCCGGCGTGGCCGTGCCCCACTCTCGAGAGTTGACTCCACCTCCAAAAAAACGTTGGATTTGAAATATCGGAATTTTTACTATCTGAAAATATCACGAAACGCGCTGTTTTTCGGCTTTTTTCGTTAGAACTGAAATGTCACGGATCGTGGTCTTTTGGCATGCCAAAAAGTCACGAATCGTGATTTTTTTCGGTTCGTTGGGAGCAGCCCTTATAATAGTTGTTGTGTGTACTCTGTTGTTTTCTATGTTCACAGCAGTCTTTACAGCACTATGGACACTCGGCGTTTCGTCTGCACCACCCCGCTTCGAGGTGGTCTCAGGTTTGGTACGGCAAGATAATTTCGTGCCGAGCAGGCGATTCCGCGAGGACGGTCTGGAAGCTTTGAAGCTGTCAACGGGGGGGGAGCGCCAGAGTAAATACTCTTGGCACTCCCGCCGTGGCGAAACAAGCGAAGCATATTAATAGTGACTCTTTGCAGGTCCAAGTGGAGCCCGTGGTACCTACACCCTGAAGAAAGCAAAACAATTCAGCTTTTGGACGCCATGGGGCACGCTTAATGCTTTAGAAGCATTCTTTTTTACCGGATTGTCATGGACATCACACCGCTCGTGGCGCGTTATTTTACTTGGTTTTAGCATGTACCTGACTTTGGCTCAAACGGATCAGGTATACCTGATTTTGACATTTGCACCCTATTTTATAAATTCATGAAATACGTCAGCTGTGAGTTCGACTGATTAAATAGTAATATTCACACCTCGGATAACGTAACACTCGGATAACACGTATCTACGTTATGGGGCCTAACACAGAAACGTGGTAACGTACCAACATAGTGTTAGCACTAGAGGAGCGATCATGGTAACGCAGTATTACAGTGTTAACTGGAAACCCACGAACGTGCACGAGCCTTAACGTTATGTTGCTGCTTGGTCTCGTCCAGCTCTGGTACAGTAACATTAAGTTATGCCGTGATCAGTCCTTGAACTAACACCGTAACATAGTATTAGGCGTTGACCAAACACGTACGTTATCACTCTAACATTCCCAGATCGATATCCGCATATGTACTAACACGATAACATAATGTTATTGTCGACGCAGCATTAGACGTAACACAATAACATTATGTTACCCTTAGGAGGAGTGTTATACATAACACCCTAACATAACGTTGCCATGTTCGCCAGCACTACTAACACGTAATTGTGTTACAGATAACACACTAACGTAACATAACGCAATGACCAGCACTACTAACACTACGTTGTCTGGACCCCCCATCTGATTGCCTTAGGGTCGGATAACGTAACACTTAACGTACGTTAGATACGTTACAGTCTTAGCCGGCCCATACGTAACATTATGTTGGGATGTTAGCCTAAATGCGAAAGTCCCTGTAACATTATGTTACGGTGTTACCGTCAGTAAAGATCTGATGGTAACATTCCGTTACCGTGTTACCATAAAAACCAATCCGGGTCTAACTTTACGTTACTGAGTTACCGTTGGGGCCGAAGTCGTCCTAACGTAATGTTACTACGTTACCCTTTGGATCTTCCCGAGATCTAACATGTGTTACCTGTGTTAGTGGTAAAGCGGGTGTGTGGGAGTAACATAGCGTAGCCGTGTTATCCAATTTCGCCGACATCCCGAGAGGAGATACCTACAAAAATATCCCCGGGGGGGAGGATAGCATGGCATCCCGGTATAAACGCCTCCATATTTTAAAACCCCAAAACAGGGGATATTTAGGAGGGATCCCTGCAAAAAACGCCTCAGTTTTTTGTGGAAACCCCGCCAGTACGTTATCCATCTATAACACATTACGTTATCCATCTATAACGTAATCTGCACACTCGCACGTACGAGTTAACACGGCAGTAACATATTGTTGACTTTAGATTGGGGGTGTACGTTATCTACTAACTTGTGTCACTACATACATTGCATACGAGTTAACAACATCAACATAATGCTATTAATAGTGTTTTATCGGTCATATACGTTATCCGTTTGACGTATGTTATGTTGTTATGGTAGCTAGACTTCCGGAATACCCTCACATCACGTCGCTCGAAACGGACTGCTGCTGCGGCTGATACAGTAACATAATGTTAACGTTGTATTGACCATACCTGGTATACGTCATCCCTCTAACGTGTGTTACGATATCCCCTAGGAATTTCTTTAACCAACACACTAACATAGTTATGTACGCGTTTATTTGGCCGTGTACGTTATCCGTCGAAAGGGTGTTACGGTAGCACGAAGAATCCCGCTGACACACTTAACATAACGTTACTCGCTACGGGCTGATGCCGATAACACGGCAACATAATGTTAACGTTTAAGTGACCATGTACGTTATCCCTTCAACGTGTGTTACGATAGCCACCAGGAATTCCGCTAACACGCTAACATAGTCATCACTTTTACTTTCCAGCCCACTCGTAGGAGGTTTTACCCTCGACGATCTTCTGGACAAGCCGTGGTCACGGGTGTCGTCCCTTCTCCCCCCCGGTACGTGCCTCTAGTTTTTATCGCGCATAGGGTTCAGCATTCCCACTGCTCGTCGATTTTCATCGAATGTACAGCTAACTCACGCTCTCGCGCTTTCCGCTAATCAATTTTATGCAAGAAAAAGTCCCTATGCATGAGCATGCACTCGGTGAGACTCGAACTCACGAAATTGATCTTGATAGGCTCGCGGACCACCTACCAAGCCACGGGGGTTACTCGCTATGAGCTGCATACCCTAACACCGTAACACATATACTGCGGTCAGTACGAGATCAAGGTAACACTCCAACATAATGTTATGCGATCGCCCGCCAATATCATAACGCACTAACACTTCGTACGAGTATGCTATTATCACAAAATCCAGAAAGTAGCAATAGAGTGTTAGCGCCTTGTGAAAATTTGACTATAACGACCACTTGTATTCCCCCGTTACCGACGGATAGCAAATAACTATTTCCAAAATTTACTCAAATTTACTCAAATATGGCCGCGTTATGTATATTTGAAAGGCAAATATACATAAGAGCCAGAAAAATATACATAGAGCCGAAAACGACAACGACCACGTTAGACGGTTGGCCTACATCTCCCCGAGCCTCCGTGGTTGGTCAAGCACACCCGAAACAATACTGTGTAGGTGCGACCAAATGGAACTGGCTGACCACCTGAGGCATGTGACCACACGCCCTTGCGTCGTTGCCTCGCGACATCGTTTGACCTCCACGTGTCGAGACGGCCCCCGTGCGATAGGCGTGCGGTCTGAGCCATATATCACGGTGGGGGACAGGGCTGGTGATGTGGAAACGGCGGATTCCCTGCGCTTTTGCGCCTTTTTTGCTCGTTGACCTTGCTGTTTACAAGACCCGTAGCAACAGCAGCAGCAGCAGCAGCTAGCTATAGCTGTGTGCAGAGATGTGGCTGCGGAAAACTCTTCCTCGGCCAGCTCCGACGAGACAGGCGACGCACGTCTAGCTGTGGTCGCCGGATGCAGCTCCTCTGAGGATCAAGTACGCTTGTCTTTCTCTCTGGTGGTTCTCCTGCCTCCCTCTCTGTCCCGTGTTTTCGTGCGTAGTGTGTCCGAAGCCGCGCTCTTCTATCGTGATCATATACCCGTACCTGGAACCTTGGTACCACGAAACCTACTTTATTAGGGTTAAAGTACGAGTACACACGTACATACAGCAGGTGCAGCATCTTGCTGTGTCGTTTCTGACTGCTTGTTTTTGTTCCTTGCTGCTACGTGTTGGGAGAGCGGCAACAGCAGCAACGTTTGATTCAGGTACACAGCGCACAGCGCTCATCCATCGTATACGAGATTGGTACAGCATACCACGCACTTGCAAATCATTGCACATCGACACCCATCCGTGCTCGTTTTCCGAGAAGGTCTTAAATTCATGCCAATATTTAAAAATTGATAAAACGCATGCCGGAGAGACATCATTTTTGGATAAGTTTACCGACGAAAACACCCTATTAAATTTTCGTTCTGCGCTAACACTCTAATGTTACGTTTTTTTTTCGCTGACGCCTAACATTAACATAAACGTTAAGTGTTACGTTATCCGAGGTGTGGTAATATTATTAATACTGCTGTAGTTAATACTCAACTTTGCAAGCTGCGTAATACGTCTCGTCTATACGTACTGCATTTTTACTGCTGTAGTATTACATTATGTCGCGTACACAGCAGAGCCTCGTGCAGTAACAGCGAACGTGAAATGTGCAGAAGAAAGATGTATATACCAGCCGTTGCGGACAACGCTGAGACTTGAACCTTTGGTGCCTACCTTTTTCGCAAACGCAGGGGAAGCCTTGTTGGTGGTTTGCTCGGCGAAAGGCACGTCAGGAGGTACCGGCGGTCTGCCCGGGGCCGACGCCTCGTCGTCGTCGTACGTGGGAGACGAGACATTCGCAACTCTTCTTCGAATCATGAAGGACCGTCGTAGCAGATCGATTGACAGCTCCTGTATGGGCCTCCCAGATAGCTCCTCGCTCAACAGCTCCGCAAATTCTGCTTTCTCCGCCAGAGCGATCCGTGGCTTCTCCTTGATGAGGACCTGCAGCTGTGGGGAGAGGAAGTGTGAGATGCCCCGGCGCAGCGTCCTCCTGCTCTCGTCTTCGTAGCGATTCAGGTTGTGGCGATCCATCAGGTCCACACCTGCGGTGGGTTCTCGCAAGGCTTCTAAGGCCGCAGCGGATGTTACGAGGTGCAGGGAACCCACATGGTGCCCAATACTGCTGTCTTTCTTTCCTGTCGCCATCTGATGCCTTAGCGGGTGAGTGAGGCTCGGTGTTCTGGTACAAGTAGTACCACACAATCACGGAACTTGCAGTGCTTTCCCCAATGAGAATGACATTCTCATTGGCTTTCCCGATCTGAGAAAAGAAGGGTTTCAGTCACGATGTCAGGGCATAAAAAAACGGGGGACCAAGTTTTGGGATATTCGGTAGAAATCGACTATTATTACTACGGGGGGCTATAGTAAATAGGTCCAAATATTGTCCATAAAAAATCGTAAATATATGGGTTTTGTGTGTACCGTAGGTCCTATTTACTATGGTCCCCCCTAGTAGACTCCAACGATCCAAAAAGCCACACGCAACGATCCAGACAGATCGCGATCGGATCATGATGAGCGACGCGATCCAGATCAAGTCACAATATTTATCGCGATCATGTTATTGCTACTCGAACTTTTTGCTGGCTATGGATATTAGATGCAGAATCTTTGATCTGATTTGGGACAGGCCAAGGATCGATATCGGATATTAGTGACAACAGATTCTGAACTTGTATCTCTCTTGAAGAATCGGCACGGACACTCTGGTTGTTGTGCTGGATGTCGACGGGTAGAAAGAACGGTTTAATGTGAAGAAAACCACACCTCGGATAACGTAACACTTAACGTTTTATGTTTAGGCGTCAGAGAAAAAAACACGTGACATTACGTTACTACGAAACGTTAACTACTTTCTGGATTTTGTGATAACATAGTGTTAGTGTGTTATGATATTGGCGGGCGATCGCGTAACATTATGTTAGAGTGTTACCTTGATCTCGTACTGACCGCAGTATATGTGTTACGGTGTTAGGGTATGCAGCTCATAGCGAGTAACACTATGTTAGCGTGTTAGCGGAATTCCTGGTGGCTATCGTAACACACGTTGAAGGGATAACGTACATGGTCACACTTAAACGTTAACATTATGTTACCGTGTTAGCGGCATCAGCCTGTAGCGAGTAACGTTATGTTAGTGTGTCAGCGGGATTCTTCGTGCTACCGTAACACCCTTTCGACGGATAACGTACACGGCCAAATAAACGCGTACATAACACTATGTTAGTGTGTTAGTGAAATTCCTAGGGGATATCGTATAACACACGTTAGAGAGATGACGTGTATGGTCAATACAACGTTAACATTATGTTACTGTATCAGCCGCAGCAGCAGTCCGTTTCGAGCGACGTGATGTGAGGGTATTCCGGAAGTCTAGCTACCATAACAACATAACATACGTCAAACGGATAACGTATATGACCGATAAAACACTATTAATAGCATTATGTTGATGTTGTTAACTCGTATGCAATGTATGTAGTGACACAAGTTAGTAGATAACGTACACCCCCAATCTAAAGTCAACAATATGTTACTGCCGTGTTAACTCGTACGTGCGAGTGTGCAGATTACGTTATAGATGGATAACGTAATGTGTTATAGATGGATACCTCCAGTAGTGGACAAACCTTGATAGTAGATCTTCCAGGGGTAGCTAATTAGGCACTCTGATTGGCTAGGGGTATGTTTTACGCGGCTTAATCAACTTTCGAGTCTTTCCCAGCCACAGCATCCCACTGGCATAGGGTTCGGGTTCGGGTTCGGGTTAGGGTTCGGGTCGGAGGGGCGGCTTCAGGCGTCCAACACAAAACCCCCATAAAGATCTACTATCAAGGTTTGTCCATCCCTCGATGGATAACGTACTGGCGGAGTTTCCAAAAAAAAAATGAGGCGTTTTTTTGCGGGGATCCATCCTAAATATCCCCAGTTTTGGGGTTTTTAATTTATGGAGGCGTTTTTTTTTTTTTTTTACCGGGGATGCCATGCTATCCTCCCCCGGGGATATTTTTGTAGGTATCCCCTACTGGGATGTCGGCGAAATTGGATAACACGGCTACGCTATGTTACTCCCACACGCCCGCTTTACCACTAACACAGGTAACACATGTTAGATCTCGGGAAGACCCAAAGGGTAACGTAGTAACATTACGTTAGAACGACTTCGGCCTCAACGGTAACTCAGTAACATAAAGTTAGACCCGGATTGGTTTTTATGGTAACACGGTAACGGAATGTTACCATCAGATCTTTACTGACGGTAACACCGTAACATAATGTTACAGAGACTTCCGCATTTAGGCTAATATCCTAACATAATGTTACGCATGGGCCGGCTAAGACTGTAACGTATCTAACGTACGTTAAGTGTTACGTTATCCGACCCTAAGGCAATCAGATGGGGGGTCCAGATAACGTAGTGTTAGTAGTGCTGGTCATTGCGTTATGTTACGTTAGTGTGTTATCTGTAACACAATGTTACGTGTTAGTAGTGCTGGCGAACATGGTAACGTTATGTTAGCGTGTTAAGTATAACACTCCTCCTAAGGGTAACATAATGTTATTGTGCTACGTCTAACGCTGCGTCGACAATAACATTATGTTATCGTGTTAGTAAACATGCGGATATCGATCTGGGAATGTTAGAGTGATAACGTACGTGTTTGGTCAAAGCCCAACACTGTGCTACGGTGTTAGTTCAAGGACTGATCACGGCATAACATAATGTTACTGTACCAGAGCTGGACGAGACCGAGCAGCAACAAAACTTCAAGGCTCGTGCACGTTCGTGGGTTTCCAGTTTACACTGTAATACTGCGTTACCATGATCGCTACTCTAGTGCTAACACTACGTTAGTACGTTACCACGTTCCTGTGTTACGCCCCATAACGTAGATAAGTGTTATCCGAGTGTTACGATATCCGAGGTTTTAACAACAGCAAGGATCGATATTTGATTTCGTTGGAAACTAAAAAAGCACGTCGTCAGCTTTGAGTTCAACCGGATTTGTATTTGAGGATGTTTCTCCTTGTCAGATCCGCTTCCGTCATGTGTGTAGAGGACTGGTCGGCACAAAACTATGTGCAGAACGTGTGACGTAAACTTAAACCTTGCACGTCGCCCCAGACCAACTCGACTATACCTAAAACAAGCCTAACCCGGACCCTAACCCCAACCCTTTGGGGGGCTCGAGGTCGGCAGAAGCAGTCAAGCGTCTCCACCTCGTACGTGTTTCGATGGCGCTTTCCAGAAAACATCCAGGCGGCCGACAAGCCAGCCTTGACCAATATGGACCGCACCCTGCTCAAAGTCTTGCGTCAACCCGTCGTGCACATAGGGCGAGCCCTCAAATCCCGGAGTTCATCATATCATACAGGTACACAAAGCAGATATTAATAACAGGGGTCGCAGGGGTCTCGTACGACAATAGCACTGATAGTGCACTATTAATAAAACTTTTAGGTGTGTCCATAGAATCAGGACACGCACATCTTTCTCGCCATCCAATTAAGTAGATGATCAGTATATCTACTTGTAGAAAGCTTGGGGGAGCTGATGCGAGCAAAATGGGCGACGATAACTTTTCCCGCGCGTGATGTGCCTGGTGCCAGGGAATGTTATACAGCAGTGCCAACAGAAAAAAACGGGAATGTGCGGCGCCCCTCCTGGGAGTACGTACATACACGATCACACTGGGCTACGTAGGTAGCTGCACCGCGGATCGAGAGTTTTTTCTTCTTCAAACCATCACACCTCGGATAACGTAACACTCGGATAACACTTATCTACGTTATGGGGCCAAACACAGGAACGTGGTAACGTACTAACAGAGTGTTAGCACTAGAGGAGCGATCACGGTAACGCAGTAACACAGTGTTAACTAGAAACCCACGAACGTGCACGAGCCTTAACGCTATGTTGCTGCTTGGTCTCGTCCAGCTCTGGTACAGTAACATTATGTTATGCCGTGATCAGTCCTTGAACTAACACCGTAACACAGTGTTAGGCTTTGACCAAACACGTACGTTATCACTCTAACATTCCCAGATCGATATCCGCACATGTACTAACACGATAACATAATGTTATTGTCGACGCAGCGTTAGACGTAGCACAATAACATTATGTTACCCTTAGGAGGAGTGTTACACATAACACCCTAACATAACGTTACCATGTTCGCCAGCACTACTAACACGTAACATGGTGTTACAGATAACACACTAACGTAACATAACGCAATGACCAGCACTACTAACACTACGTTATCTGGACCCCCCATCTGATTGCCTTAGGGTCGGATAACGTAACACTTAACGTACGTTAGATACGTTACAGTCTTAGCCGGCCCATACATAACAATATGTTAGGATGTTAGCCTAAATGCGGAAGTCCCTGTAACATTATGTTACGGTGTTACCGTCAGTAAAGATCTGATGGTAACATTCCGTTACCGTGTTACCATAAAAACCAATCCGGGTCTAACTTTACGTTACTGAGTTACCGTTGGGGCCGAAGTCGTTCTAACGTAATGTTACTACGTTACCCTTTGGATCTTCCCGAGATCTAACATGTGTTACCTGTGTTAGTGATAAAGCGGGCGTGTGGGAGTAACATAGCGTAGCCGTGTTATCCAATTTCGCCGACATCCCAGTAGGGGATATCTACAAAAATATCCCCGGGGGGGAGGATAGCATGGCATCCCCGGCAAAAAAACGCCTCCATATTTTAAAACCCCAAAACAGGGGGATATTTAGGATGGATCCCCGCAAAACGCCTCAGTTTTTTGTGGAAACCCCGCCAGTACGTTATCCATCTATAACACATTACGTTATCCATCTATAACGTAATCTACACACTCGCACGTACGAGTTAACACGGCAGTAACATATTGTTGACTTTAGATTGAGGGTGTACGTTATCTACTAACTTGTGTCACTACATACATTGCATACGAGTTAACAACATCAACATAATGCTATTAATAGTGTTTTATCGGTCATATACGTTATCCGTTTGACGTATGTTATGTTGTTATGGTAGCTAGACTTCCGGAATACCCTCACATCACGTCGCTCGAAACGGACTGCTGCTGCGGCTGATACAGTAACATAATGTTAACGTTGTATTGACCATACACGTCATCTCTCTAACGTGTGTTACGATATCCCCTAGGAATTTCACTAACCAACACACTAACATAGTGTTATGTACGCGTTTATTTGGCCGTGTACGTTATCCGTCGAAAGGGTGTTACGGTAGCACGAAGAATCCCGCTGACACACTAACATAACGTTACTCGCTACGGGCTGATGCCGCTAACACGGTAACATAATGTTAACGTTTAAGTGACCATGTACGTTATCCCTTTAACGTGTGTTACGATAGCCACCAGGAATTCCGCTAACACGCTAACATAGTGTTACTCGCTACGGGCTGCATACCCTAACACCGTAACACATATACGGCGGTCAGTACGAGATCAAGGTAACACTCTAACATAATGTTACGCGATCGCCCGCCAATATCATAACACACTAACACTATGTTATCACAAAATCCAGAAAGTAGTTAACGTAGTAACGTAATGTCACGTGCTTTTTTCGCTGACGCTAACATTAACATAAAACGTTAAGTGTTACGTTATCCGAGGTGTAAACCATTTGCACTTTCTTGATTACATCGCGTACGACATTATTACCAGGGTACCAGATACACCCACTTTCGTGGCACTCATCCGATTGGAAGGACGCACCTCGCCGCTAGCTGTTCTGACTGCCGTCATGGTATCGGGCATCATCACCAATCAGCACGCTCGACGTGTCGTGATGCTTGAATGCGTGAAACACAGTTTCCATTTGTATATCGATTGATCCGGATGACGACTTGGGTCCTTAAACACAAACACAAACACAACAATGCCGGCCCTATGAATAGCACGTGTGAACAACACTAGGTTCAAAAATAGCATGGCAACAGTAGTACAAGTTTTTAAGACCTATAAATGGGGCCACACTGTCACAACATTTCCCTGCGCGGTCGCTACAGTGACACCCCCCCATCCCCAGCGCTTCACATGCCTTGGTGAACAATCGGCGAAATAACCACCGACTCGAGACAGCACTGTCCTATCGATAGACTCTACGATGCTCACCAAGATTAAGCCAAAGGAAGTCCGGGCCCGAATCGAACGGCCGGGCGCAAACCGCGCTGACGCAAAAAACTAAACAAATCACATGACATGACACCATTTTCCAGTCCAACCGTACTTCCCGTACTTCCTCTGCCACTTGGAAACAATGCCCTTACTTGTATCATACACTATAAACAACGTTGCTTACTCCTCCTTCATGAAAAATAAACGCGAATCTGTCAGACCGAAAAGTCACCAGTCCTCGAGAACCCTGCCGCTGGATAAAGGAACGTGTCAGCCGCTTTTTTCCATCAACGGTTTCACAAACGAATTCACGAACGACGACTGATCACCCTTATCATAGCCAACCAAGCAGCCGCCATGTACCTCTCACGACGCTGCCATCCAAAAATTTTGAACGCCCTCGCGAGCACGGTTTACTCAAGCAGAAGACATCACCACACAGATAAAACGCGCGGTAATTGGCCCTAATCCGACTCAAGCTTGCCTCCCAGGGGCGCACCACGCGATCCTGGGGCGTTCGGAAAGTCCATTGTCACGGCCAACCTCACTAGCGATACACTTCAATTCAACCGTTTTCCGGTTGCAATATGATTTCGGCCTGTCGTAACGTTCAGTTCATTCCACCATTCGAAAAGCTACGCCGGTAGTTTGTTTGGGGCTTCAAACGTACACACTAAGCTGGAGTACAACCTTGCATGTCGGCGTCTGCTTTGGCAGACATCGGCTTAGCTCGATGCGAAAGCAAAATCCGCAACGTGGCCATGTCGCCTCTTGCCCTACGGCGGGCCTCTCGAAAAAGCCTTGGTGATGCTTCCGTCAAGACGAACACCAACGCATCCCTGTGCTAGACCTGTCGTCTCATTTCCAGGTATTCTTGGTGAGGAAGCTTACACTTCGAGCTTTGGTAGCGCGTTACCTGAGCAGTGCACAGCGACGCCCGAGCACGGTGGTGGTCGTGAGGGGGGGCGTGGGTGGAATGGGCCAGACCTACAATCACCAAGTATCCGCTAGGAGTCGCTTGTAGACACCTCGAGGGCGCATAAAGACAACTCCTACCCTTAACATGCTCATCGCACGTATGAAGCCCGCACAGCGCGTCAATGCGGACAAACCTCCGCAGTGCTACTGAAAAACCAGGCACTCAACTCCTATAGCGTAGCAGCAGACGGCCAAGCAAGTGGGCAGGAAGTTTTGTCTCGCGTCTCACGGCAAACCAAGACTACCAAAGCCCCTTATCAAGCCAAGGGTCCTCTGTAAGCCAAGGGTCCTCTGTCACTGGCGCATGCACTACACGCTCTTCCTCCACTTTCCTCGAAGCTCACAAGCAAGTGGGCAGGAAGTTTTGTCTCGCGTCTCACGGCAAACCAAGACTACCAAAGCCCCTTATCAAGCCAAGGGTCCTCTGTAAGCCAAGGGTCCTCTGTCACTGGCGCATGCACTACACGCTCTTCCTCCACTTTCCTCGAAGCTCACCTGCACGCCAGCAAGGAACCCGCTGTCTACAGAACGCTTGTATCCGGCTTTGCGGACGAGACGGGTAAGGGTTACCTTTTTCGTCCAGCCTGCCAGCGACCGAACGCAAAACCGGCGGGCGAGCAAAAAAACGATGCAACCAATCATTGTACTACATTGTGTTACCGGGAGCGCGAGATACAACGTCACAGACGAGTTAGGGTCGATCGCATGACTGCAGGAAAAAACTTGAGCGCTTTTCGGCAGGGATAACACACAGGGCCAAAAATTTGAGTCAACAATCGACACAGGCATTGATTCCATCGAGGTATACCGGCTTGCACACCTTGCTCTGCTGCCACTTCTGGGAGGAAGGTTGCGCTGAAGCCTGCCCCACGATCATCGGAAAATTTGATCACAATACCGTGCACTCCAACCTGCCCCATTCAAGTCAACAACATGGACGTTGAGAGGGAAGAGCGAAGGCATGAAGCATTCGTTACGGCGGTGCCTTGTATCGAATGAAAGATGATGCATAACATTTTTTTTCACTGAAAATCGAAAACATCCCCTGAGCTTCAAGGACAAGTGCCCAAACAAATCTCCATGACGAGAGACCGCCATAACACGTCGCATGGTCGCTAAGTGCGAGCTCGAAATGTTCCAAAACGATACTTGGGGGGCATTGGACGTAGGCCCTAGCCTTCAAGGCATGCCTGAAAAAATGCCTGAACTACTGTTTCTGAGACAGGCGTGCCTCAAATACTGTTTTCGTGCCTATCTTGCCTATCTTTTGTCAGGCACGCGTCAGGCACGCTGTCAGGCATTTAAGGCATGAAAAATAACGCCGTTAGTCTGGAACTCCCGAAATCAGGGGGAAGGGGATATATTTTTCGTAGGGTCCCCGTTGCCCGTAGCCACCACCTGTGTTGCATTGCCCACAAAAAAAACTCATTCTGGCCAATTGTACAATCAAATACATGCCTGGAAGCACCTCTACTTCCGTTTTTTTCACCGATATTTCGGTATTCTGCTTTAGCTCAAAACTTTTCCATTGATCCCAGTCGGACCTCATCGCTGAAGTTTGAAAATGGGTAAAAAATATGGTTCCAGGCGTTTGAATTTGATTTTCTTGTACTGGAGCCGAGTATATTTTTGGCTGCTGTAGAAAAATATGCTCGTGTCATACTCGTACGTACCAGTTTCCTTTGTGAATTTTTAGTATCGTTTTTTTCAATACGATATTTGGGTAGGTCTAAGCCCTGCACCAGAAGCCTAGCACCATGCTCCGTTGCCCTGCCACTGCTCTTCCCAAGGATACAGTGGCTGCTGTATTAGCAAGGCCAGCACGTACCACGTCTCTGCATATGCATCGGGACAGAAATCGGAGTTCTTTAGCGTGTTTCGACTGTCGCATCGACTGTCGGCACAAGCGAGAGCAGGATGGCCATTTTGTGCATGTTTTTGGTCATTTTTTAGGCACCATTCTCAGGTCGACCGTGGCAGCTGGAGGTTCGATCCCTATTTTCGCAAGGCGGAAATGACATGACTGGCTGCATGCGAGCACACACACGGAAATCTGGTCAACTTCGTCAAGGGCTTCCAGTCGGACCTCGGTCGTGAAAATGGCCTAATCGGGCGGCGCAATGGCCTCGACCGACGCTGCCGTTTGCTTGAAGCTGCGATGAACCGACTTTCTCCAAGCCTAGGACGGCCAAGCGCCAACCAGCCACAGAACAGGCTCTATCATGACTTGATTGAGTTCCTCTGAGCGTCTTGTGTCATTTGGGGCCAGTGGGCAGCACGGTGACCGTCAAGAGTGCCTCAAAAGGCCCTCTGTGGGGCTGATCTCTGTCAAACCCCAGTTTCAATAATATTCGCATTTTGTTATTGCACCTAAAAAAAACATTTTGTGGGCAATGCAACACAGGTGTAGCAGCCACACAGCGCACAGCCCACACAGCTCTGATAGCGGGGACACTACGATGTAAAATAACAAGTTCAGTTGTCGTGCCCTGCATATTATTGATTACTACTCTATTTTTAGTTCGCTCTGGCAGCGCCACTTTGCAGGCACACCGTACAATACTATCAATAGTGGGCAGCGAGCATTCAGCGCAATGGACAGCAGTGCGGGGTGCGGGCATGGTCGTTCGTGTGTCCGATAACTAGCCTGATGATGATGTGGCCGAAGTGTGATTTGAGGTCGGAACTAACACTGGGGCTTGGGATTTTTCTCGACCCTGTATGCACACATGCAAGATGCGCACGTTTGATTTTGTTGAGTTGATTGTGGCGCGAATCGAACCTCGTTTGCTTTTTTTTTCTTCGCAGTCTTCGGTGCACACGCACGAAAATATACTCTCTTTAGTTTTTTATGAATGGGTATTCAACCCGGACACTGGATCCGTCCAAATGCCGCTGCACAAAACCAGGTGATCGCATGCATAGATACCTGGTACGTGGTAGTCGAAGATCGATGAATATGCTACCTCTTATTATAGTATTAATAGTACTGGTATTATACGTATGTGTGTTCTTGACATTAAACCGTTCTTTCTACCCGTCGACATCCAGCACAACTAGTGTCCATGCCGATTCTTCAATCCGAGAGACACGAGTTCTGTGGTCACAAAACTACGCCACAGAGATACTACGTTGCAACGTATGCGGTAAGCACAGTTGACAATGCAATGCCATGTCATCGTACTGGATACGATAGGCACAACATACACATTCCATGAAATAGAGAAACGAAATATAACAAATAAAGAACAAAAACAAAGACAAATCGAAAGGGAAAAACAAAAAGGAAAAAATAGAACACACTACTGTCGTGCCCCCCCCCCGCACGGGATGTGGCAAGACACTTGAACAGAACGAGCTGGAAAAAAAAGAAAAAAAAGAAACACCACTATTAATACTGGTTTACCTTCGTGCTGCTTGCTGCTGTTATCCCGTTCTGCGTCAGCTGAGAAGGTGCTGTAATGAACTACGGCTTGCTCCATACCGGTACACAAAAACAAACATGTTACGTACGTTCGCACGCATTCTTTCAGGCATATTACCTCTCAAAACCAAACTACTTGATCTTAGTATACATTTTCTCCTTGCTGCACTGAACAGGTTTCAGGCATTTTATCAGGCACTTCACCACTTGAAACCAAAGTACTTGAAACTAGTCTAGGATTTGCTCTGGGGCGCTGAACAACTTTTGGGCATTTTCAGGCATTTTGCCCATTATTGCCCATTCACACAACACTACTTGAAATTAGTATACGGTTTGTCTTGGGGCGCCGAAAAGATTTCAGGCACGTCTCAGTCATTTTTCAAGGCAAAATGAGTTCAACAAATGAGCACTTTTAAGGCAAATTAAGACACGTCAGGCATATGCCTATCTAAAATGCATTTGCCCATTCACACAAAAATACTTGAAATTAGTATGGGGTTTGTGTTGGGGCGCTGGACAAGTTTCAGGCCTTTTTTCAGGCATTTTGCCCGTTCACACAAACATACTTAAAATTAGTATGGGGTTTGTCTTGGGGCACCGAAAAAGTTTCAGGCACATCTCAGGCGTTTTTTTTAGGCAAATGCCTTCAATAGATAAGCAAATTAAGGGACGTCAGGCATATGCCTATCTTTTTGCCTATTTCATTTTTTTTCGCCCTGCGGCGTGCCTATCTCCGCACGCCTGAAAGCGTCTGCGGCGTACCTTGAAGGCTAGGGTCTAACAATTAATACCGTAGACGGGTTCACATATTCTGGTGGCAACCATACCATGAGCTGGCTCACCTCCCAGTCTTCCCAGTGTCGAGCCTGCTCATACTTGACGAGAAGGGAAACCGACACGTCCAGAGAACTCAGCTCGGACGGCTGGATTGGAAAGAACCTCGTGTCGTTCAACGCACTTGGGATTAAGGCATGCGGTGGGCGCGAAAGACAGGCACGGATCGAAACAAATTATACGGAACACAGGAAGTTGCTTGCGCGTTACCTCGGCGTCCGGTCTAGATGGGGTGACGATATCCAGATACCAGGTACAAATTAGGGGATGGTTGGTAGAGGCTCGGCCCTTTCACGGGCAAGCTCTACGCTGAACCTAAAAACCTAAATTGTGCTACTATTATATACACATAGAACAGTCGAGTTGTTGGACGTACCTGTAAAGAGTGAAGGTATTGTAAACAGTATGAAAATGGTTGCATAACGGCGGTTGATCATTCCGTGTGCCATTGCCAGTTTAACGATGCCGAAGGAGTGGTTTATTTCGTAAACAAGGCATGTACCCCATACTACTGTTATACGGTAACAGCACACCACGTCCCGATCTGCTGTTGAGCCTCGCGGCATCGGTTTCTCACCTGCTAAACGTGTAGTCCCTGAGCGACGAGATCGCCATTGGGCTAAGGGTCCCGACACAACCTCGAAGGCTTTCCAAGCCTTCCTCGTGCTTGTCCCATGTGACGAACATACCACTGCAGACAAACGGAGGACACGCAACGCGTGCCACCTTCAGAGGGCGTTTCGCGGCAACTTACTCGGGGCAGGTACTAGCAGTATCCAACGGCGGCAAAGCTGATACTCAGGGGATACTGCTGCAAGGCCGACGTGCCAAAACGTACACAACAAGGTACACCCGGCGGGCTCCAAAAAGTAATCTGGTGTGAAAGTATGAGTACGTGGACACAAGTTCAGGCGACCGGCGTTACAACAACTACATTACGAGCAGTATTAATAGTAGTTTTTCACGACGATCGTGCTTCTCGGAAAGCGGAACCGGCCGCAGACTCAAATCGTGGGCTACTCTGCCGCGAGGGGTCGGTCTAAGCGACGAGTCGAAACGCTGGAGACAAGAATGGCCCAATGGGTGCGAGTCTCACCAGATGTACGATGTGGCGAACTTTGGCGGTGGCGAATCGAGGTTGTTGAAGTGCGCCACGATCACATCTGTAGGGGTAATGAGGAGACAACCACGGGGCGAGGTTATCATAACCCTGCATGGAAAGACCTGGAGAAATAGATACATAAAGAGACAGATACACCAAACAACAACGACATTCTCCGGCAGCAGAGGCGCTTGAGTCAGTCCAGCGCGACCCTCCGGTACAAGGCGCGCCTGAGCTATCTGTAATGTACCAGGTACGTACATACGACGTACTTCAACTGGGTGGTAATACTGGTATTGGCACATGAAAATTCTTAGAGCGGCGGGCATGCATAACGCGGAGGTCGATTCCACGCCCGAGCCTACTGAAAAACGGCTGAAGATGCAGGGGGCGCAAGAAAGTACGGCGGTTTTGGTCAACTGCCACGTGGGGGTACGTGTGCCGAAACCCTAAAACTCGTGCTCTCTGGTGTGCAGATGTTGCAGACCTACAGCCAGTTGTATGTCAAGAACGAGTAGTAATCATCCGTGTAAATTCTCTTTTGGAACCGCCACAAGCCACAAGGAAGCGGGATGCGACTTCAACCTTCAACAATCCAATGACCACGGACGTGCGTCCATCACGCACCGAAGCAGTACGCGCACATCTCCTTAGTCGCCTGCAGCGCATCGGGAGACTCCACTTCCCGCTGTAGCCCGTCCTCGTGGCGAGAAAACTGTCGCTCTTGATCGGCGCGGCTTTCCGCCGTCGGACTCCCAACCAGTGCCGTCGCCATTGAGGTTGCCTGTGGAACGAAAAGGGAGCTCGTCACGGTTCACACTGCAGAGTCCGCCACGCTATCATAGGGAAGCTTCGGCCGTCATTTGCACTATTAATAGTACTCGGCCTTGAGAACGGTCGGGAGGCCGCGTGAACTTTGTCTGGGCGTGCCCGCAGTGAAATGGTTTGGCTTGCCGCAAAAACTTCTGACGAGAGGTAAAAGACATCATGCATGGCCGTCGGCGGTGTCGTCCCTATCTGTTTCTTCGAGGTTACTCTTCGTGCCGACAAAAAAATGAAGCAACTTGTTCAACGGGCAGGATCCAAGGCAGGATACTATGCAAGCAGCGACAGCAGCCAACATTTGTCGATCTGAAACAAGAGACTGCCGATGCGAGAGTAAGAAAGAGGTCACCCCCAATGCTTCACTTTTTACCGGGGTGCCCGGGATCCGAAAGTACTTGGCGTGTGATACGACGCTCGCGGCGGTGAAAGCGAAGGCGGGATGTCTCAACAGCAGAGGAATGACGAAAAGGCTCGGAACGTTTGGTAAAGCTTCGGTACGTGCAACTATAGAAGGGACTCACTTATCATATGATGTTAGGGTTGGCGCGCATATTGAGCGCTCTACCGATAATTTCTGCACGCTGCAGCCGTCTCCATGATGCACCGGTCCAGCACAAGGATATTCATAGGGCGCGTGCGTTGTCTCGGGACGACACGGGCCGGAACCGGCGGACATTTCGGGTTGAACGTGCGAAAACATTTTTTCATTTAACACTGCTGTCTGCTGCTGCTTGCTGCCTTCTTGATCCGTCGGAGGTTTAGTCCAGAGGAAAGCGGGAGGAATCTCACCTGTTCCTACCCCTTTCGCGACCACCGCCAGAGGTTCGGAGAATGGGCGACGCAGGAAGCAGTGACCGACAGCGGCACGTGGTCGATGTAGTTCGCCGCGACGTGCGTGGCGAAAAAAAATAACCTGTGCAGCACCCAGCAGCAGCAGCAGCAGCAGAAAATGGAGACATTTGTTTGGGGCAAGAAAAACAAAAACATTGGTAGGGCGTTTCTATTGTGGGTGGCAGCAGCATAATATCCCCTACACCAACGTAGCATCCTCAGGGCCGGGCCAGCGAACGTAGATCGCCCTGGCCTGAGTACCTCCATTTGAGGCTGTTGTCCACAGCTATTCCCAGTCTCGAGACATGTCGTCTTCGTTGCTGGAGAGAGCGCGAGGTTTTCACGAGGACCTCGAGATCTATGAGCGCGCGATTATCGAGCAGCTTGAGAACAAGCCGCGCACCCAAAAAGTGAGAGGGAAAGCGTTGCAGCAAGATTGCCGAAGGCAGCTTTCGATCGGGGCGCCCCGGGCCTTGTTGCCATCAGACATGATTGGTTTGTAGCCGCTGGGTTCAGAGGCACTATGACCTCTGTTGCCACGTTTATTTTTTGGCGTCTGGCCAGAGGTGTTGCGGAGGGCCCTTTTAGCTCTCATTAGGTTAAATACAGATATCAAGCCGCAGGTGTGGATGTCCACAGCCATGCGTGCAGTCGTTCGGCCAAGCCCTTACCTCGTATAGATGGCTTTCAAATACCTTGCGCTTGCCGCCAGCTTCGAACTCTGCTCGGAGTGGGCTGTTCTGTAGCGTCATAATCAGTCGGTGCACCGTCTTCCTCGAGATGTTCCGGGATTTATAGACACAATCGCGAGTGAGAAGTTGCTAAACCAGCACAAAAAAAATCGGAAGTTACAGGAGCAGCAGTGCCACAAAACGTGTTGCGCCTCCTGGAAGCTACGTACATCCTGTTGTAGAAGTTGGAGTCAAAAGCCATTGCAAGTCTACTGGTACAGCAGTAGGTCTAGCCATCTCCAGCCGCGACGCTGGGAACATCCTGCTGTGTAACAACTCGCACTTTGTATTCGATGCTTGCGGGGGTGTTGTCCAGAGATTTTCGCTGCCCATTTTGGGTGAGTACGAGTGAGTCACGCCTGTTTTAAAACGCGGAAACCACAGGGACACAGGGACGCAAAGCTACTGCCCGCAGCAGTAGTGTCAACAATGGGTTCAAATTTGCACCTACTGGTGGTGCTGCCCTACCGGGTACCTGGTATTATACCAGGTAGGGTACGTATCTGGTACCACTAACCGCTACATATTATACATTCCGGTACTGCTGTGGCAGAGCTTTACGACGGCAGTCGGTATACAAATGATAAATAACTGGTACCTGGTTATACAAGTAGCACACGTCGCCAGGTATTATACTATTAATAACATACTTGCAAAGGGTCAATAGTTGCTCTACTGACTACACGTACTATTGCTGTATAGGGCTGCTACCGGTATGCTATTTGTACGCACGTATTTCTGCTACTCCTATTTACCGGTACACGTTACTGCAGTATTGTATCACCTCTGTAATCTGTTATATTCATATTAACTCTGTTGGGGCTGCAGAGAGGGAAATGGACGTCAACAATGGACGGCCGTTTCCTGTGCCGTTCGATTTTCGAGCTTCATATTTTGACCCGATCGTATTTTCAGATGTGAGCTTGGCAAATCGAAACAGTCTTCCTATGCGGCAAAATCAGATGTATTGTGTGAGATTCGAGCAAACGCCGAGACCAACCGCTGTTATTGTGGTTTGGCGCCGCGAAGAGACGCGCTGGGTGCGCTGCCCTGCGCGTAGTACCCAAGCGTCCGAGCCAAGGCCTACTGCCTCTGGTCTGACGGCGAAGAGACGTGGCGAGTGCGCTAGAGCCAGCCTGTCTTGGTATTTTGTGTTCCATTTTGTGACTGACTGCTGCTGCTGGCTGCTGTACAGCAGTGTAGTCTACGAGTACGTATCCACGGAGAGGTGCGTGCCGAGTGCGCTTCTCTTGGTCTCTAGGCCCGAGCCCGCGCCAGCCGACTGTAATCTGGCCACGGAGGGACACGCCGCCCGCGCGTCGGCCGCGAAGCAACGTCGCTATACAGCTACTGACTGTGTCACCATCCATCTCATGGATCGTTATGCTGCTGTTTGCTGTCGTGGATAACATCTTGAATTTAGTGAGCATGCCATTTCTCGATTTGAAAATCTGATGACCCAAGTCGTCGGATTTTGGGGCCAAAATCCGACGACATGGGTCATCGGGTTCTTAAATCGAAAAATTCCCGTCGGATTTTGCATGTTTGGACTGCATAAGCAGGGTTATTCATTTTTTTGAGAACGGAAAATACCAATCTGAAGCTCGAAATCGAACCGCATAGGAAACAGCCTGACGAGGGGATTATACCCCGATGTCAGATTTACGATGCAAGGAAACGTACGCCGCGGGCGCAACCTGATCCTACTCATACTGCTGCCAGGCGCTCACCCCGCTCGTAGACGGTTACACTAAATTCATCATCGATTTGGTCGCTATCTCTGCACACCCGCCCAAAGGAGTTACCGTATTTAGTATTACCGCTATCCATACTTCTACGACGACGAAGACGTGTACCTGCCCCCACGTCTCGAATGGGATGCGTGGTCAATGGTTAAATGACTTAAGGCAAGCAACATATGAGTCCGTCCCCCCCCCCTCGTTATTGGCGACACGTGAGCCCAGCATCGGCAATCAGTACGGGGTGGCTGACGTTCGTCCGCCTTTAGTTTTGATCTCACTGAATATGATGAAAGACGTTCTGATACCTGATGATATCCCTGGTAATAACGTAATAAGTAATACATGGTACATGGACCCCCCCCTTCTTCGCGCGGGGAACAGGAACGCGTAGCGCAACAGCACCGGATAGGTAACCTCCTGGACGGGTCCACGGAACGAAGCCTGGGTCTACACGAAATATACCAAGACAAGGATGGCTCCATGAGGGAAGAGGTGAGCCGTAACCCGAGCGCTTGGTGCGACCGAACCGCCGCTTTTTATCATGAGAAAAGCATAGCGACCGCCTTCGACAATAAGTCAACTAACTGAGGCTTTGTTTGTTTCTGGATTGCCCGCAATAGAAAGACACCACCAATCCTGGTATAGCAAGCAATTATAAACATATCCTGTCGATGAATGGTATCGAATTTACCGCGCGGTGAGGACTGGGGTGGAAAGAGGGAGGAGAGGGGAGGTCGCGTTTTTGAGCTTGTCATGAATATGCAGGTGGAACACGCTGTAGTACAAGGTATGCTGCGAAGTGTGAGCCCACGGGAACGACCGCTACCCCCTCGCATCGTTTCCAGTCTCTCTCACCGCCAGGCTGTGCGAGCGCCATGAATAATATCTACCATATATGCTTGATTATGCTATACCAGGTACATGATGCTTACGGGAACGAATTGTAAGAAGTTGTGGGGAATTGTGCCCGGAACGCTTTCGCTGGTGTTCGGGATGGTAAGCGCATGTCCCGCGATTGGGCAGTTTTTCCCCTGTTTCAACAACAGCGTTACTTGGTGTGTTACGTGCCAGTATGTACTGTACTGTACTGTACTGTTCCGCATCTTGAGTTTGAGCACTGGTGTGCATCTTGAGCTTGGTGCAGCACTTCATGCCTGCGCGCGTACCGTACTGGTTCCTCCCTCGCTTCTAATTACTATAATTCCCCACGGTATGGCATGGCATGACATGGCATGACATGGCATGACATGGCATGACATGGCATGGCATAGTATGACGGCTGACCTTTCCTGTTGTGCCCGCGCCTGGATGCGTTCGTGCAGGTGGCGTCAATGAGGGGCCAAAAGGTGATGGATACATTTTACGGGAGGCTGAAGGAGACCTGGAGCTACCACACACACCACCCGGGGCTACCGGTAAGGTTCAGGCGTGAGGTCGCAGCTTCCGTGCACACACCAAGCAGCGTTGAACCCCTACCCCTCGATAATGACCAACACTATAATGGTTTTATGCTGTCAACCGTCTCCGAGCCAGTATGCGCCAAACAGTTAGGGTAGGATCAAGTTGCGCCCCGTGGCGTACGATTACTTTGCATTGTGTTTCGGACACCATTGTTTCTGTTAGTGCCATCCCCCAGGCACGCTGTGGCAGATGCTGCAATCGGCATCACCTTTTTTATCGGAAATGTTTGCCCTGTAAATGCTCCAATGGGTTAAGCGTGATGCGCGTGCGAGCAGCGACATTGAAAACGGCTGGCTCTGTCCTGCCCTGGTGCTTTGTTCTTCATTTAATGCTGAACTTTGCCCCATGATGAATAATACGACTACTTATGTACGTTCTTGCTGCCGTTGTGTTTTATTCTATAATGCTGATGTTCGCCCCGATCATTCTAATGGTTGTGCCTACGGACCGGCTGGCCGTCGACGAACGGGTGGAGGAAAGGATGGAGAGCTCAAATGGTCGGGGGGGGGGGGGAAGGCTTCTGCGCGTACCACCCTCCCTCCTCTTGAAGGGCTCCGCGGGAGCGTACACGTGCGTAGGGGGCGGAACGGCGAACCGCGCGAGGCTGGCTTGTTGTAACAGCAAGGCACGCGCACGCTGGAGTGTAGCGGTCGCCCTGGCTTCTGGTTGCGCCACCTACTTGATGCAGTCTCACTAAACGCGGCCCAACTGCTTCTCGTGTAGCTTGCGCTGATCTTGATTGGCTGCCTTCAAGTTCGCCACGAAAATAAGTGAAACACGAGTGCACTCCCAGTACGGCCTCAGCGCTCTTGCACGAGAAAAAACTGTCGGGCTGCTGCTGCTGCTGCTGCTGCTGCTATTGGTGTTGCTGCTAACAATCGTTTGTGACCAATGCGACTCGGGCGCGCGCCACACATGTTGCAGGTGTCGTTCGGGCCAAACTTGGAGGCGGAGACGGAGGTGAAGGTGCAGTTCTCGGGCGAGGAGCTCTACGGCAAGGTGTGTTTTTGCTCGGCAGCTGTCGGCGGGTGGGGACCCAAGGCGCCGCTGCGTGCCAACCGTTATTCAAGGGACCGCCTTCGATTTTGTTGTTGCAGTTGTTACTATATACCTGGTGTATCTGGTACCTGGTAGGAGGCGTTTGTTTGTTGCTGTAGGTTGGTATGCTGCTGTTGCTGCTGTTGCTGCTGCTGCTGCTGCTTCTGAAAGTTTGTTGGCGGCAGGTCAATTTGCGGACGGCAAGGGCGAAGCTTGGCATGTGCCGCGTTACCCTCGCGCTCGCATGCGGCAGCACCATTGCCGGTTGGTTCACACGCGCAGACCTGCTCAGCCGCGGTACCGGGGGTGCCCGCTGTTTGCCGCGCCAAGATGCCTGTTCGCTCATCTTCCCCCTTCCCGATCTGACGTGATCAACGTCGTGATTTCGTGCTTTGCTCTTTTCATGCAGTACTTCGATCTGCACGACATGTTCGTGCGGTGGGTTAACCTCCCGCAGTGCAAGGACAAGCAGCTGGACTACTCCCAGTTCTTGAAAGCTTTGGGGAGGTTTGAGGACATCCCGGAGCAGGAGAAGGTGTGGCTTGAAGCTATGGACGTGCGCTCAACTTGTGACGGCACTTTTTTTTCCCTGTTTGGCTGGGTTCGTCGGTACTTGAAACCAATTCACATCTGAGTTCGTCGGGCACTCTGAAAAATGTCACCGCTGAGATAGTTGAATTCCCCACAATCGTGTTTTGGCGAAGGGTGTCGGTGCCCAAGTGTGACGCCACGGAACAAGCTATGATATGCACCGGGGGCGGTGAACGCGGCTCTACCGCCTTCCTGTAACATCGAAGCCCCTCCCTCCCTCTCTGCTCTTGGGCACCTTGCTCGACTGTTGTTTGATGTCTGTTTTTTTTAATCGTGCCGTTGGTTGGCTCTGCCCGCTCAGCTCCGGGGGAAGGCGTACGCTAGCTTTTTGGAGGACCTGAGGGAGTACCTAGGCGGCTTTTTGGGTCGCACACAGCCTCTAGTTGATCTCGAAGAGGTGAGTGACGCCAGCACTCTTTCGATGTCACGCCAACTATAGTGTTCTGGTGCTGTGGTTTGTTGCTCGGGGTGTTGAAAGCCCGCCGTCATTGGAGAAAGGGGGGTGCAGATAGCCTTTGTTTGCTTTTCGTATGAAGCTTGGCCTTAAGTGCCGTGTAGAGCGCTGGTGGTGCGTGGCTCAATCATCCCCTGCGATGGGAACACTTGTTGCACAGCACTATCATACCGGTAGTAGTACAGCAGTATCATGGTGTACGGTAGTATCAACAGTGTACAGCAGTGTCACAGTCTACGTCAGCATCATAGTGTACAGCGGTAGTGTACAGCACCAGTAGTGTAGTGTAGCCTACAGCAGCAGTAGTGGTTAAGTAGACCCGGCTCCCGTCGGGGAGGCAGGCAACCCCGCCCCACACATGGGAGTGCGGATCAGGGCAGAGGAGTAAACGGTGGGTGGGCTCGTACGAACGGGAACCGAACTTGAGCTATTGCCTCATCTGTTGAGCGCTGCGGGGAGTCGCAGTGCTTTCTTCTTCCCTTCTCCCCCGGCTCCGTCTCGAAAGGGATGCGTCGTCAATGGTCAAATGACTAAGGCAAGTAACAAACGAATACTCCCCCCCCCCCCCTCAGCAGACGAGCATTTCCGTCGAGTGTTTCTGCTGTCGGTAGTAGTCTGCCGTCGGTAGTAGTATGGTTGTGCGGACTGGCTTCTCGGCGAGAACTGTGTCTCCCGTCTATGCCGCCGCAGGCTGACAGCGGCGGTAAAGGTTCTGCTCGCCTTCTGTGGATTGCCTGGTAGACGGTTCGAAGTGGGCGCATGTTGTGTTCATCGCGTTGCGATCGGCTTGGTCGGCCGAGATTGTTGGCGTACCGTGCTTCGCAGGCAGTACTGTCGGTTGCAGTTGTGTAAGTATTTGCCGAGGTGCCCAAAGGTGTTAAAAGCATTCTCCTTAGACTATTTCACGTCCAATGTCGTCTTCATCGTCGGCATTTTTGTTTTCAGGTGTTGGGGGACACGGATAGCTCTTTCGAGGAGGCGTGGAAGGCGGGCACGTTGCCGGGGTGGTCATCCGGAAGAGCGGCTGCTGCTGCGGCTGCTGCTGCGGAACGGGCGGGGAAGGGTGCAGCGGTGGCGGCGGCTCCTCGAGTACTGGACTTGAAAAGGTGGGTGTTTTGGTGCTGCTGATGTTGGCGGTGCTGGTGTTATTTGCTTGTGTTGGTGTTGGTGCAGCTGCGCGTGTTGGTGTACGGGTTGGTGTTGTTTATAGCGTTTTGTGTTCCTTTGGCGTTTTCCTTGCGTTGACCTTGCGTTGACCTTGCGTTGACCTTGCGTTGGCGTCGTTTATATTACGGGGGGCCATAGTTAATAGGACCTACGGCATACACAAAAACCTATATATTTCGCGATTTTTGCTTGCAATATTTGGTCCTATTTACTATGGTCCCCCGTACTAGCGTTGTTGCCATTGATGCGGGCGTTAGCGTTAGCGTCAGAGTTCGCGATCGCCTGATCGTTAGCGTTAGTGCTATGTAACTAGCGTTAGCGTTAGGGTTGGCGTTGGTCAGAGCGCCAGCGTCATCGTTTGTGGTGTCGGGGGTAGTGTCGCGGTATGTCTCTGGCGTTGTTGTTTTCACGGTTATTGTTAACGTTGTTGTACTGTACCACTAGCGATCAGGTGGGGCCGGTTTAATCCTTTCGGCTCAAGACACGGAGATAATATTGTTGGTCGGAATCGATGTCTCGAGACGAAAATTTCCTGCGCCTTCTACTGTGAGGGAGCACCTGAGCTGTTGTACACAGCCTGCTCCATTTTTTATGTCGTTTCCCCGGGTGTTTTCCGCGGTAGCGGCGTTTGTTATTTTGCTTTTGATCAGAACTAACTGTTTTTATGATGGGACAGCAGTTAGTAGGCCAGATTTTTTCGCTCTTGCTGCTCTCCGACCTTGCAGTGCTGGCTACGTAGGTGCTGGATAGTCGGACGAAGAAATTGCTTATTTTCCCTTTTTTTTTTTTTGCCGTGCAATACACTCGGGATAAGATCGTGTAGAAGTTTTCGATCTCGCAGCTTCGTTTTTTTGTATTTGTTTTTTTTTTGCCTGTCATGTGTCACAGCAGCAGTCTATCAGTCGGCACTATTCATTTCCCGCGTGCCCATCGCAAGCAGCCCCAAGTCCGCGCCTGGCAGAGAGTAACCAATGAAAACTGGAAATCGGATCACAACCTTGGAAACCTTGGAAACGAGATGAAAGTTCGTGTTCAACCTTACATTGAAAGTATTGCCGCACAGCTACTCCTACTTTGTTGCCGAGACTTTGGTTGATTTTTCAAGCCTACACACCTCGGGCGGATCATCTACAGATCATTCCCACGTGATGATCCAGCTCTTTCAGGACAGATACATCCATTGTCTGTATGGTCTGTATCATCTGTATGATCTAGCTCATGTTGCCGGGTGGGAGCCGTATAGTCTGCATGTTCCAGGATGTGTTTTGCGCGTTGAGTCTGTACTACGTAAGCAAATCCCGCACAGATCTCAAAGCGGCTGCTCAGAATGTAGATGATATATCTGTAGATGATCTGTCTGTAGACGATAAATCTGTAGATGATGTGTCTGTAGATGATCTATCCGTAGACGATCTATCTGTAGACGATACATCTGCAGATGATCTATCTGTATATGATACATCTGTAGATGACCTATCTGTAGGTAATATATCTGATCTGCCCGAAGGTGAAGGTTACATAATTATTGTAAATCGAAACCGAAACCGTTCGACGCTGCGACACCATATTCATAGACGGATCGAATCCACATTTGTCACGATCCAGATCTGTCAGGTGTCCCAGATCGACTCGATTTTTGCGATCTACGTACACATCGTATGGTGCTCTACATCATGTTATTTTTGCCACGGGTCTTGCACAGACGTTCGCCAGGGGTGAGATCGGTAGGACGGTAGGGTACGACTCTTTCGCCGGGTGCTCTTGGCCCGCATGCTTGCCGGGGAGGATCTGTATGACACAGCTCTTACAAATCGTCTCCTAACAGTATAGAACAGGGTGTAGCTGACATAGATGATCTAGATGACTTAGATGATTTAGATTATTTAAATCGTCATCTGATCTATATCCGATGTTGTGCAACGTGTTCGCTCTTGGAAAAATATTTTTCTCTGAAGGTTCCACGACGCGGACGAGTTGCGCGCGCTGGGCATGGACCGGTTGAAGGAGGCCCTAGAAGCTATCAACCTCAAGTGTGGCGGGACACTGGAGCAGCGAGCGGATAGGCTGTTCTCTGTCAAGGGGAAGGCGCCGGAAGACATCGATCGCAAGCTTAAGGGGGGGGGGGAGAGGAGGGGAGAGGGGATGTTCGGCGACTTCTGAATAGTGTGACCAGTATTTTCGTTTATTTTTCTACTTTTCGCCCTCAATTTTGGAGAGTGCTATTGATATGAATTGTTATCGTTGGTGCTATAGTAGATGAGTCTGTGCTCATTGCAGCGTTTTTTTGTAGTCGGTAATTGAGAGCAGGAGCAGTGACAGGCGGGGAAAGGCAGGGGACTTATTGCTAGCGGTGCTCCGAGACAAGAGAATCGAACCCTTTTTGTTTAGCCGTGATGGGAAAAGGTAGCTCTTCTTTGCGGTCCGCGTGTATTTTCGATTTTTCCGTGTTGTTTCTCTGAAAAAGCTCGGGCTAGAAGCCCGTGCCCTGACGGCCCATCTTTTCAGACGGAAGGAGCATGGACCCGTCTACCCAAAAAGTCCTGGAACGTCTGACCTCGTGCCTGGAAACACCGGTTCAGCGTGTCATTAGTAAGGACAAAAAAACGTCCGCTTTGAGTTTTTAATGGCTTTGCTCAATATTGAGAGTCATCCTCTGGCATTCAATTCAGGCCGCGACCTAAAAGTCGACGTGTTGTTGTTACTGTCGTGTTGTGGTCACCTCCACGTGTTTACGCATACTGTTTTCATTTTGACCCCCCCCCTGCACCCCTCTGTGTCATACGCCATCCAGGCGAAGCCAAAGAAGGGAGGGAACGGCAAGAGCAACGGGGTAGCGCCGGGTCACGGAGCGGATGGCAACGGCGGTGCTGCCACGGGGGTGGGGGTGCGCGGGGGGGGCAGGGAGGAGAGGCGCAAGAAGCTAGCTGCGTTGGAGTCGAAGGTGAGAGGCGGGGGAAGACCTCCCCGGGAGCAAAGATGTTATTAGCACTCTTATGACGGGCGAACATACAGTAATATTTCGGGGGGCTATAGTAAATAGGACCTACGGCACACACAAAAACATCTACATTTCCCTACTTTTACTAACAATATTTGGTCCTATTATCTATGGCCCCCCGTAATAGTATCAATCAAAACCATATGTGGTACAGAGGTGAACATGCTCTAGGGGGATACAAGGTTTCCCCTTCGGGATTACATGGTTGACTTGAAGGCCGGGGGATATCGCAAGGTGAAAAGAGACAGGGAACACAGCACCAGGCGTTCGTTCCTCGTACCATCTACTCGTACGTACGACTTAGCCACAGGGCAAGAACGAAGAAAACAAAGAAACTAGAGAAAAAAAGTAGCCACCGGACAGTAGCACCGACCAGCCCGAACGAGTTTCTAGTTACGTATACGAGCTGCGCCAGCCGTGAAGCGCACTATCAATCATGGAGTCGTAACTCGTGAACCACTGCGAATTAGGACTTGAGATAAGGAGGCACTGACCACTGACCCTGACATATCAGTGTACGTGCAAAAAATAAGTATATAAAAAATTATGACATGTTGGTAATTCGGCTCGAACTCGACGAGAAATCGGCGAAAACTAAAAAACACCAGCTTTTTACACAAAATTCCGTAATAAAATCGTCTCCCCCGATCAAGGCGAAATTTGGTGAACACGTTACTGGGGATACGTACAAGGAGAAGATCAGTACCAGTTTCATTGCCCAATTCGTTTCCCATCACGAGATACGACCCAAAACAATATTGCATACTTAAAAATCAAGTGGAACGAGAAAAATGGTATATTACTGCGATGCAGCGCTCAATTTTGCGATATTCGATCTTAATTTTTGATACCGTATCTGCGACGCCCGCGCAAAGTTGGGTCGTTCCTGGCTTTTTTTATTTTTCGTTTTTTTTTAGAGGAGTTTCAGTCGTTTTTCTTTTCTTTGGGGTTTACTTCCGGTCGTATTTCTCGAACAAAAATAAAATAAAAGCCCGGAACGACACGTCTCGGTTGGTGCATGGACAACACCGTGTCAAAATTTCATGTCCAACTGCGTAAAATTGGGCGCTACATGCCCGACGTCCTGAATCGACGAGGTCTTGGCTGGCCCAGCTCGTAGTTGTACGTGTTTTTTTGGGTCCATCGTGAGTTTTGATTACAGCAGTATATAGTACAGTATGTATTTCTTTGTACCTGGTATTACTTTGTATTAGTAGTATTACTATACCCCCCCGCAAGGATGGGAGACCGCTATTTTTGGGTCTTCGTGTAGAAAACTATGGGGTAGACAAGCCAGGCGTCTGCTGTTTTCCCCCCCACAACAGATGGCAAGCTGTCAGCAAAGCTTCAACCTCTGCTATTTATACCACACCCACCCCTTCTTGTCACACCGCTTGCCGCCTTCCTGGAGTGTCACACGAACTGCCACCACACCCTCACCATAACAGGGGGCGGCCAGTCTGTTACGGTAGTATTAGTAGGGGTCAAACCGCGGTCTCCTACAACAGCTCCTCTTGGTCCTCAATGTGCCGGCGGCGGCTACTCCGTCACCTCCCAGCGGCGCCGCCCGCATAAACTAATCGCGACAAGTAGCGTGTTGATATTACTCCACCCAACCCTCTTTAACCAACTCCCATGCTTGACCCGCAATCTATTAGGGGGTCGGTCAGTCAAGAGGTTAAACCGCGGTCGCCCAAATACGTAGGTATCAGGTAGCAGTTAGCTTATGTATGTTCACACCTCGGACAGGCAGATCATGTACAGATCATTCGCAGTTCATGATCTGGACCTTTCAAGGGAGATCTGTTCCTAATCTGTATGATCTAGTTCATGTTGCCGGGTGGGAGCCGTATAATCTGCATGATCTACAGCAGCACATATTTCCTGGGTGGGCTAATGTACTATGAAATGCAGATCCTGCACAACCTTTCGCAACTATGGCGGGTGAGGAACTACTATGTAGATGATCTACTGGTGCAGATAGATAGATCATGATCTGCCCAAGGTGTGCATATGTAGCCGAAGCCTCGTTGGTTCTTGATATGAAAACGCGGTCTCTTTTTTTAATACCTGATATTAATATTCCTATAGTACGAGTAGCTTATTTGCGGGGAAAAGTCACTGCCGCCGTTTTGCTGTTGGCGGTTGAGAACTTTGTTGTGACGGTTGTGATACAGAAACTTACTCGCAGCAGTGACACCGTCGCGTCTGTTGTTGGTGTTCCTGCGGCCTGCGCTGGCGTTGCGCATAGGATGAGACGTCCGCTTGATGCTGAAGTTACGTTTACCCAGCTTCAACGGGAAATGGTTGAACTACGAAATGTGACCCACTTTAAACTTTAAAACCCGAGCGTAACCCCGACCGCCTGGCAACTCCGAATGAAGATGTTTCAGGATTTTATGTGGATTTCCCCTAATTTTTTTCAAAGCTGGGCCAAAAATCTTGAACACTTGGTACCGTTTTTTTTTTTTTTTTGAACGTACGAATAGTTGGTCTGACTGCTCGTACCGCTGCGGATCATGGCGGGGTTGGTCATAGTCCGAGCTTGGTGGTGTTTCCCGTCTTAATTTTGGCACCTCTTCTGAGACCTCTCCCCCTCCCCCTGTTTTCCGGCGCTCCTGGATGAGTGGGTTTTCAATTTTTAGCGGCTTTTTGTGAGTATTTAATCGAAACAGTGCTTGTATTTGAGGGCCATAGTGGTGGCTGGTACTGGGTATATATGCATACATGCCCCATTGAGCATTTAGCTTTGTTCTGCTGTTTTTTTTTCCCTGTGGGCTTTGTCCTTGTCGTCGCCGTGGGTGTCGGAATCGGTGACGAATGCCTTGGGCTTCTACCTGGCGTCCCGAGTATTCTGGGAACCAGGCATACAACGACCAAAATATATGAATATATATATATTATACCTGGTATATATTATATATACTGGTACAAGCTATTAATAGCCTCCGCTTGGCAGCGGATGCTGTTTGATATTTGAGCGATGTGCAGCACGAGTAACGTCTTGATGCGAGCGTGCTGTAGTCTGCCGTTGATGGCACTCGACTTCCGGTAGTGAGCGTAATCACCCCGTACAGTAGACTAAACCACCAGCTAATACGGTAAAGCCGCCAGTGCCGGGTATCCCGACAGCGCCAGGGTTTCTATAGGTCGTTTTTGTTCTTGTATTTTTCCCCTCTTATGTCCCACAACGGTTCTTTGTTTTTATTATCAAAGTAGACACATAATCATCCGCCGACGTAAAATCAACTAAATAGTTTTCAGCCGATCGCCCGTGTGATATTGCGCCGCCTTTTTTCACCCCCCCCCCCCCTCCCCTCCTGGACCTGCCAGAAAGAAGAAAGAGGTATACCAGTAGCCTGGAGGAGGAGGAAGTAGATGCACAGATGTGCCCGTGTGGCAAAGCAATAGAGAGTAGAACTCACATATTTGTAGGAGAATGTGAATTATACAAGGAGGAACGGGATGTGTTAGAAGAGGAGATGAGGGAAATAGACGAATGTGACATGGAGGAGTTTGATGCACTAGATAGCGGCGAGAAAGTGATGGCTATCCTATGCGATAGATGGTGGCCAGAGGCGGCCAAACAGGAAGGGGATAAGGTTAGCAAACAATTTCTATGTAACATATGGAAACAACATAATGAGCGCCCAATGGTTGGAGGTGTCTCTATCAGGAGTAGGAACGGTGTTCCGTCTCGAAAGGGATGCGTGGTCAATGGTCAAATGACTAGGGCAAGCAACAAATGAGTACGCCTCCCCCCCCCTGCTCGTGTTTCAGGTGAAGGCCCTTCTTGACCTTCAGGGGGACACGCTGGAGTCGACGAAGCGACAGGTGGACAAGAAGCAGACGAGAACCGTCGAGGAGCGCGACCAAGAGATAGAGGAGGAGGAGCAGGGAGCCCTCCCGGAGTTCAACGAGGTCGGTGGCGTTCTCCGCCCGCTATATGCACCAATAGCTACGGTATAAGCATCAAATATTAAGTGTGAAATGTTACATATTTTTAGTTGATTATTCCTTGACTATGTAGCCGTACCGATGTTTTGGACACGAAATGCTCAGGATTCGAGTTGGGAGATGCAGTATTCATCAAGGCTATTCACGGGTCGGGTCAGGAGGTCTTCAAAATCTCGCGCTTCGGGCCGGGGTCGGATTAGGTGACCCGCCCCGACCCGCCCCGACCTGATCCGCGAATTTTCACCCGACCCATGAACAGCCCTGATATTAAGTGTTGATGTTTCGACCTTGAGTTCCACAAAATACTTACGGGACGGAAATTATGCGGCCGGACGCGAGAAGGTCAGCGCAGTGAATTTTTTTTTTCGTGACGCCGTCTGTTGGAGGAGGTTCTTCACAATGACCTGTACGCTGCTATCATAGGTACCCCCGCATTTTCTGTCCGATCTCCTTCTCCCGTCAGGTTGGTAACGGGCGGATAAAAACAACCTGTAGGAAAGGGGTTGCTTTGGGTTAAAACATTTCGTGGTGCTTTCTATTTGCCGGATATCTGCCAGCTCTTGTTTGTCTTTCTATTTTATTTTACACGAATTCGGCAGGCGTGCTTTTTAATGTCCCCCCCCCCCAATACTTTAGCTTTTGGTGGGGGGGGGGGGGGAGGGGCCTGGCGATGTGTGTGACGTGTAGACGGCGGTTTTGTCCCCGCCGCCGTTGCCCAAGCGTCACATTCCAAGAACATTTCATAGATCATACTACCAGTTGTTTCGTGTTTTGTGTGTTGAGGTATGAATGTTGACGTAGCGAAACGCCTTTTCGTCTTTCACGTTTTTTTTTTCGTTGCTGTCGGCTTCGCGATGTGTCAGGAGGAAGATGAAGAGAGCGACGAAGAAGGGCCTATTTACAACCCTCTCAACCTCCCTCTCGGCTGGGATGGCAAGCCCATCCCCTACTGGCTGTACAAGCTGCACGGCCTTGGGGTAGAGTTCAAGTGCGAGATCTGCGGCGACTTTAGCTACAAGGGTCGGAGGTGACGCCTACCTTGAATCTTGTGATTGCTAGTTCGGACGCCCGTTGTTGTCGCGCCGTTAGCCGTGGTTTTATTTTTTTCTTTGTATTTGCTTGGTCGTTTTTTGTGTTGTAGGTTTTCGCGTTATTGTTATTTCTTTTTGTTGTATTTTCCGTTTTTTTTCGCGTTTTGCTTTGCGTCGGCTCTGTTTTTGTAGCCCTTTCTACTGCACATGGTGGATGTTGTGCATGTTTTGGTTGGCTTATAGTGTCTGTGAAACACTGTTCATGGGGGACACAACCGCAGTAGCAGCAGAGGTATTTGATTTTTTTATTTTTTTTTTCTCAAGAAAACATTCAGCACGTCCATTTTTTTTTTTTTTTGTTCAAACATGGCTAAACCATTCCATTCCCTTCTGCACAAGAATCTGGGTGCGTCGTGGCATACTCGCAAGATCTAAGAAGTGCACTGGAAAAAGTGTCGAATTTGCACCTAAAAGCATGAGCCAAAAATGAACTTGACCTAAGATTTCCGGTTAAGCTACACCTGTCATTTTACCTATCCAAAAATAAGAAGCTGCAATATTGTAGCTCGAGGTTGAAGAGGAGGTCTCCTTTTTGCCCCTCCGCACTGCGAATTGTTCAAGCGCACGAGCGGCCTGTCCACCTCTGGAACAAAACATAATTAGAGTTGAAAAACCTGCGGCGGGGCGTTTATCTCACGGGTTGGGTTGGGTCGGGTCGGGTCGGGTCAGGAAATTTCCAAACTCTCACGGATCGGGTTGGGTCTGGTCGCCTTTTTATCCGACCTGAGAACAGCTCTGCTTTTTTCTGCAGCGGTGGGATCCCAGAGCACTCTACGACTAGAGCCCTATACTTCGTATTCGTTTGATAATCCGATACGCATGGTATGAATATTCAATACTTTTTTTTCACGAGACGAGCTGACTTTTTTTCTGTTCTTTTAGCGTTTTTGCGGCGCTGTGGTCTTTATTATGGTAGTGTTCAACCGTACTTGTACTTTTGTCTACTTTGTGTCCGTATATATGTTTTTGTTTGTTTGTTTTTCATGTGGTTTTGCGTACGTACCTTTTTCCTGTCGCAGGAACTTCGACCGTAAATGTGTCTGTTTGTGTCTGCATTTATGTTTTTTTTAGTTTTTAGTTTTTAAATGTGGCTTTGCGTGCTTTGTTTTTTCGCAGGAACTTCGACCGACACTTCCAGGAGTGGCGCCACGCCCACGGCATGCGGTGCCTGGGAATACCGAACACGAAGCACTTCCACGACATCGTCCTCATCCAGGTGGGGATACATTTCTTGAGGAGTTGGTAGTCCTTGCCGGCTTTGGCGACAAACAGCAACGTGACGTTCGACTGCGGAAGGAAAGTGCAGTGGAGGGGGGGGAGAGGGGGGGGGGGGGGGCGTACTCAGATCGTGCATGGCCGTAGTCGTATAACCATAGACTCTGGCATGCTTACTATGCCGCAACGGAGTTCGTCGGGTTTTCACCGATCAGACAGACATTAGGAATGGCGGGGGCGGGATTTGGAAAGCTCGGACGGAGTTCGGACGACAGGAGAAAGCGCGCGCGGTCGATTCTTGATTCTATATTTATATGACATGCATCTCGTCAATTGGCTCTGACCAATGCTTATTTTTGTCAATTCCTTTGAATACGAGCAGTCCTACATGAAATGCGAGGAGTATCTTGAGTTTGTGAGTTCTTTTTCTCTGAACGAACATTTTGGTTTTCCCTTATGGGCGAGCGTTGATGCCTGTCTTGGAGCCAGGGGTTTTTGATAGATTCTAACGGTGAGTTGATGTGATAACAACAACAATACCACCACCACCACCACCGCCACCACCACCATCAACATACCATCAAACAACGCATGGAACGAAAGAGCTATTACGGGAGCCCATAGTGAATGGGACCAAATTTTGTTAGTAAAAATAGGAAAACATGTGGGTTTTTATGTATATCATAGGTCCTATTAACTATGGACCCCCGTAATAACAAAGTTTTTACTTAGCTGTCTCCCAAACGACAAGGTCTCCCAAACGACAAGTGTGATGCTCAGACGTGACGGCAACGGTGACCGTGCTCGTCGTTTTTCGTATTTCGCATGCATGTCGTCTATATATATATATATATATTTCAAACAGGACGCGCGAGACCTGTACGCGAAGATCAAGGATAAGCTGGACAAGGAGCAGTGGAACGCCGAGGACAACGAGGAGTACGAGGATGGAGAAGGGAACGTGCTGAACCGCCGCACTTACGAAGACCTGGCACGCCAAGGCCTCATGTGATGTTATGGCCATCAAGCGATGACTGTCATGTCATGGGGCGGCGGGAGGGGGCGAAGGAGAGGGGAGGAGTTTTTACTACCCCGGAATTTTTCGGGAGGACCGCTTTCTTTGTTTAGCTTTCCGACCAGGAGTGAAAGCAACCTCTACAGTCTTATGAGAGAGGCTCACATTTGCTTTCGTGTCCAGGGGCTATAGTATACCATAATTGCTGTAACGGGAGGACAGGAATTGTTAGTACGAAAGGCGGGATGCGAGTGGATGCGCGTTTTTCGGTTGACGTGTCGGGGGTCGCTCGCTATGACCAGCACCCCTTGGTATGTTCCAGCCGTGTTCATGATGCTATAACTACCACTCGTCTGCTGTTCTGTCACCTTTCGTACCCTTGTCAACATGTCCCTGTAGCTCGTGATTTGGTGGTGTATGAGTAGCCCCACGAAACTCTGCCGCGTCCGTTATGGAATGGAGCAGGCGCGAAGAGGGCTGAGAGCGAAGGCCGGAAGCGGGCATCCTTGTTGTTTATCATGTCATGATGGGAATCTAAAGTCAAATTTATGTAACAGGCATGTACAGCAGTTACAGCTCAAGAATCTTTCTCCCGCGCGGATATATACATGTGCCACCGGTGCCCCTCTAGCGCTAGTGCACGCCGCTTACCGTTGCACAGCAGTAGCAGCAGCAGTAGTCCCCCGGACCCCCCCCCCCCCCCCCCCCCCCCCCCCCCTCCATTTGTACCCCAAGATTATGTTTGGCGTCTATGCTCGGCGGCTTGGAAGATGTGTTGCTCGAGTACTTTTAGAGTTGGCGCTGGTTTGCGGTACGATGATGAGGCTTTCACCCCCTGCCTGCCGTCGGCTTGTTTCTTGGGAGTAAAGATTGAGGACTGCCCGCGGTTTGGCCCGAGCGTCGTCGCGGCATTGCTCTGAACCTACGGCAAGAGTTGTATACCTGGTATATATGGCGGTCCTTTTTTGACGTCATGTGTGGCAGCCTATACCATACCATAGCTCTGAACGCCGACGCTTTAGAGAGAAAAACGCTGAGGTTACTGGGCTATTCACTGGTATTAATGATGCCACGTACCGGCAGAGAAAGGCATTGCTGCTCACCGCTCAACGAATAGCGTTTTTGCCTGGGTGGTGAGCTAATTCGTACCAGGTGTTTGGGATGCTGGGTCGACACTGACACACGGAGACACAGCCTCAGCGAGATAGGATGGTGCGGGTTTCCTGCGGGATCTTGAGGCCTTTCCCGGTGTTTAGCCGCTGCGGTAGATTCCCTTTAGGACGATGGACGTTGCAACCGCGACCGTCGCTGTATAATATAGCGGCGAACCATTTTTTTACGAAGATAAGAATCGTGCCAATCAAAAGTCTCCTTTGATTAAAAAGAACGAACTATAATAATGCGTAGACGAAAACCAATCATCCTGCCTCTTCTGCAGCTGCAGCAGAGAACAAGACCTTCGGACCTTGGCTGGGTAATAATGTTTGTACAGCAGTATTCGGTTTCAACGTCAACGCTTTTGGCTTGATTGCGGTATATCGGCCTGGAAGAGCAAAACAACTGTGGTCTCACCAACCATGTTGAATGCGAACAGCTTGCCACAGTGCAATAGCAGTACAAGTATCAATATGATGCGCGGGGTTGTACATCTCCTTGTGTTCACCATGTTGCACTCCTGACAGGCCCCTTCCCCCAGCAGCCCGCACAGGTTCGTTGGTGTGGCCCATGACCGATGCTGTAATCGTGACTATTTCTTAACCTTTTCCCCCTAGCTGTTTAGCCCTAAAGGGCATACAGGTCTGTGCGTAGGGCGGTGGACCTAGTTTACCCAACGGTTTACCGAGCAGTTTTCCCATCCGTGTTTTACCGAGCAGTTTACCGAACGATATACCGGGCAGTATTCCGAACAGTTCACCGAACAACACGTTTAAGGAATTAACATAGCTGGTACATATAACGAACAGTTTACTAAACAGTTTACCGAACCCTTTACCGAGAAGTTTGCCGAAAAGTATACCGAACCGCATTCCGGGCAGTTTACCGAACAGTATACCGAGCGTACTGAAGGGTATACGGGGCAATTTGCCGGTTAGACTGAACAGTAAACAGAACAGTTTCCCGAACGGTATACCGGGCAGTTTGCCGAGCAGTTTATCAAACACCAGTGTACCAAACACCCAACACCAGTGGCGCAGATCAACAAAAAAGACAATAGAGCCGTCGCCAAGTTTGCGGCCAAAAATGCGGTATTCAGCGCGTACCTGCTGTACGACGTCCTCTTAGATCTCATGAGCAACGAAGCACAGAATACCGGCGGTTTATTTGCACTGGCTACCATCCAGCAAGTATATCGAACGATATACCGGGCAGTTTTCCGAACAGTTCACCGAACAACGCGTTTAACGAGTAAACATAGCTGGTACATGTAACGAACAGTTTACTAAACAGGTTACCGAACCCTTGCCGAGAAATTTGCAGAACAAATTACCGAACAGTATATCGAGCATACCGAATGGTGTACGGGCAGTTTGCCGAACAGTTTACCTAGCAGTTTGCCGAACAGTATACCGGACAGCATGTTGGGCAGTCTGCCGAGCAGTTTACCAAACACGAGTGTAACGAGCACCGAATAACAGAGGGGTAGATCAACAAAAACAAAATAAAGCCGTCGCCAAGTTTGCGGCCAAAAATGCGGTATTCAGCACGTATCTGCTGTACGATATCCTCTTAGATCTCTTTTGCAACGAAGCGGAGAATACCGGTGCATTTGAACTGGCAACCATCCAGGAAGACAACTTCTCGCCAACAAACACCCTCTTCAATCCTCATGTCGGCTTGTCGATATAACCTCCGCAATATCCAGCGAGTACGCATACAGTACTACTCCTTCCATACACATATTTATCTCATAACATTCAAGAACACTCAGTACCACACGCAAGAAAGTGCTCTTGCGTACACCCTACGCTACGGAGGAGGGAGCCTAAACAAAACCCCCATGTTTCCTCCGGCCTCGGTAATCCCAACATTCTACGTTATTACTTACTGACCGTCATCTGGAGTATTTAATATATTTATCGCGGCGAAATCCCGGTAATACAAAGCTCGCAGCGAAATTTCCAGGAAAACCACTCATCGTAAAAATCCGGGTAAAGTTCCTCGAGGCAAAAATCCGGATAGTTAATCACACACGGCGAGAGGGCACACGGCATGTTAGATGCGACGACGTAAAGTATGCTTCCGGTTCATACCCATCCACCTGATACTCTGCAGCGTCAGTCAGCATCACTTGTGCTCCCTACTTTTTAACCACCAGGTCGAGACGCGACACGCGAGACGGTCAGGGCGACAAAAGCAGTCCTCTCCATACAAACGTGCCATCGCGCAGGTCACCATGCAGCAAAACCGAACACAACGGCAACGCGCTGGACACATGCAGCGGAGCCGAGACAGATTGCGAAACAATAAGACAAACAGGTACGTCGCCCCCCAAATACTCGCTCGACACACTCCTACTCCCGCCATATTCCAACAACATTTGACATCCACCCTCCCTCAAATACCCCAAAATCACCTCGACGTCCGACACCCAGCAAAAACAAACAAGAACTTAAGCCCCGAAGCCCTCCCCTCGCCACGCAAGCTGCCTGCAAAACCTCACTGACGGTTCCCTCACGTGCGCCACTGCGGCTGGCCTGAGTTCAGGCTAAGCTTCCCCATATCGAGCCCACCCGCTCCCTCGCCCCCGCCGCCCTCGCCGGCCACCACTAGGCCCGTCCGCCTCAGACCCGCCGCCCCTTGCTGCCACGGCGCAGAACCGCCTTGAGCACCGCTTTGCTGTTGGGTGTTACCTGCGGTCTGCCCCGCCGAGGCCGTAACATTGTGGGCGCCGCCGCTGCTTTTTTTTCCGCCAGCCCAGTGCTCCTCAGCCCTCCCTCGCGCGTCTGCCAGCTGGCTCGTTGCCCCGCCCCCCGCCCCCCCCCGCCGCCGCTGCCTTGGTGCGCCCGTGGTAGGCCTTGCCACTGCCCCACCGCCCCTGCAACGACGCCCTTGTTCACCTGTGCCGGTCCCTGGGGGGAGAAGAGGCCCCTTGAAATCCCGCCAACGGGGACGCCATCGGTGACGCCATCGGAGACGCCACCGGCACCTGCCGCTGCTGCGGCAGCGGCGGTGACGGCTGTTGCTGCTGCTGCTGCGGTTGCTGCAATCGTCCGCTCAGCCCGGTCCTGTTCAGGCCCGAGCGGGCCCCCAAAAACTCGCTGGTGCCCGCGCGGAGCTCTTGCCCCTCCTCCACGTATTCCACGTTTTGAGGCGGCTTCTGGTGCGCCGCCGGGCGTTGTCCCGACGCCGGCCCGGCCATGGTTGTCGCCGGCGAGGGCCCCGGGCCGCTCCCTCGTCGTCCTTGCCCCGAGAACACAGAAGGCCCTCCCACGTCCGATGGCTTGAAACCTGTCTGTCTCAGGTCGGCAACGGCGGCGGCGAGATCTCGCCCAGCTATGCCGGCCCTCACGACTTCGGTCGGTACCCAATCACCGTCGATGGTAACGCCTTGTTGGGAGTTCCCCGAGCGCGGGGCTTGTTGGTGCGTCGCTTGGGCTTGCGGGGGGGGCGGCTGTTGGGCCTGAAGAAGGGGAGACTGTTGGGGTTGAGAGGGAGCTGCTGTGGCTCAGGGGGCGGCGGTGGTGACTGCTGCTGCTGCTGTTGCTGCTGCTGCTGTGGTGGTTGCTGAAGCTGCTGTGGTGCTTGTTGCTGCTGCTGCTGTGGAGGATAAACTTGCTGTTGATGAAGCTGCTGCTGCTGCTGCGGTGGGTAGGGTTGTTGTTGTTGCTGCTGCTGGTGGAGGTACGCCTGTTGGGGCTGCTGGTACGTCTGTTGAGGCTCCTGGTATCCCTGTTGAGGCTGGATCGTTGGAGGCCAAACATGGGCAGGCAAAAGAGACACCACATGACCACTGGCATCGGGCGGCAAGCGTGCACTAACACCAATAACAGCGATCGATCGACACGATACCAATGGAGCACACACACCTTCCTCTTCTCGTTGCTAACGATACCACCTTCACTTCAATAATTTTGGGGGCTCTCACCACGACCGTAGACGCGTTCTACGATAGAGGTAGCACATTTTCGCCATTCTTTTTTCTGAATGACGGGGTTCCTTAACTCAGACTTGTCGGAATGTCAATCTTGTTTCCAAAAATGACGTTTTCGTGTGCTTGGTCCATGGGATTACTCATCGGGATGCAATTTGAATTTTTCTTAAGTCAGTTTTCGGGTGAGGTATGTAGCTCCTTAAGTCAGCAGCCTCAGAAAATTTAAGGTGAACCTCTATCGTAGAACGCCTCCGTACCAGGTATACCACGTGTGCAAACGTGTGCTAAGATGACACACACTCTCGGACGAATGCCACTGAGACTAAAGCTGGTTTTCTCGACAATTGGGAAGGTGCAAACGCCGAGTGACGCGTCTATGAAAATATCTCGTCTATGATAGTAGTAGATATTTCCGAAGCCACCATTTTCGTTGTGTGTGCCCCCTTAAGGCATGATGTGGAGAAAAACGGCTCCGAAAATTCGTGCCAGGGGGCGTTATCTTATGACCAGTGTGATACCGTATACTCGGTTTAAAAAATAAATTACTAAACTAGAGCGAGATTACTGGTGCGCCATAGGTGAAGCGGCGACACAGATTTTTACCACTCGGATCTGCAAAGTTGTAGGCACTACAAGTAGAATAACGGGCCACCGGCGAGCCTTCTCCTTTCGTAATCTCCACTCGAGAAATCGAGGAACGATTCAGAAAGGCTTTGACAAGAGAAAAACGTTTGTGCACGCGTTCATTGCAAAGGCCTTGAACACATGGCCACACCCCAACTTTTACGGAATGCAAACGGCGGGAGGGAACTGCACTCATGCTTCGTGGACAAACTACTCAGTATAATACACTTTTTCGTCGCAGTAATAAAATTATCGGAATTATGGGTTGAAGCACGACGCAAAAACTACAACGGCCTGACCTGCCTTCGAAAACCTGGTGCATCCCACCCTTTTTCTTTCATGCCGCACCTGGTACTGCTGATAGCCCTGTTGCTGCTGCAGGGGCTGCCCTTGCTGCCGCGGCACCTGTTCGTTAGGTTGCTGCTGCAGCTGCTGCTGCTGTGGCCACCCCTGCGGGTGCTGCTGTCCCTGGCCACCGAACTGCCCGCCGTACCCCTGCGCCTGTCCCTGCCCACCGAACTGCTGCCCGTACCCGGAATGCTGCGGCGTCTGCTGGCCAGCCTGCAGCCCTTTCGGGTCCTGCGGAGACCAGGCAGGTTGACCCTGAAATTGTTGCTGCTGCTGCTGCTGCTGCAGCTGCGGTTGTTGCTGCAGCTGCTGCTGCTGCTGCTGCTGCTGATTCTGAATCCCGGGGGCACTTTGCCCGTACGGAACCATCTGCCCTCCCGCTCCAGGAGCCCACTGCTGAGGCGCACCACCTCCCGGCCCTGCATACCACCCCCCCACAACAGGAGCACCACCCTGGAGGGGCTGCGGCTCGAAAGCAGCAAACGACGAGAAGTCGTTTGCCGCCCGAGGCGCCGTGGCGGGAAACGGGTCGGCCCCGGACAGGAGGTCCCGCCCGCTGGCGCTCCTATCCTTGGCGGCAGCAGACCTCCTCTCGTCTCGTTTCTTCGAAGCGCCTGCGCCTCTGCCACCCGTCATCTGGCTCTGGCCTCCAGTCGTAAAAGTGGCGTCTGCCGTCTGGCTGGTGCCGCTATCTCTGCTTCCCCTGCGCCGGATAGCGGGTGGGCAGGGTTGGACACGGCACGCATCGCAAGGCGGGAGAGTGTGGCTTCAAAAGGCGGTGTATACCTGGTACATCGGCAGGCAGTTAAACCGATCAAAGGGTGGTTCTGGGGGCAAACGGCGGCCTCTCGTGGCGGCCTTTTCTTTGTTGCTGCTGAAGGATAAATCCACCAAACAACTGACGGAATCGAATCGATCGAGTAACCGACGGGATGGACCCAATCGAACAACAAATAATAGCAATAACGGCATTGAACCGGTACAATTAAGAGCAAGGCCTAAAGCAGAGGTCATTGGGATGGAGGTGGCTCACCGGTATTATATTCCGGTACTTCGTATGCTATCGGGTTTGTCGCTTAACTAGGTTCAAATGTTGTCACGTTTTTGCTCCTGACTCGTTTGTACCTTGTACCGTATCTCGCGCTGCCGGCGCCTCCACCAAAAGGTGGCTCAGATGCGTAGCTGCCTACCAGCATGCACGGCTTGACGCGACAAATCATTTACTGCGGTACCAGAAAAAAAAACGAGAACAGAAAACAGAAAGAAAACAACCCACATTAAAAAACGGAAAAAGACATAAGAAACACCCACAAAACACAAGACACTTCAAAGACTTAAAAACACTGAAAACACTGAAAACACTTGAACCTCACAAAAAAAGAGAAAAAAAACTAGAAAAAAGTACCAGGAAGAAATCAACCTTCATACTTGAGCAACTAGAAACACACAAAACACGCAAAACACACACACACCTGCGCGACCGGGAGCTCCCCGCCTGGCTAGCCTCCCTCCTTTCCTTCTCTTGATATTGGCTGAGCCTTCCGCTGTACCCTTCCCTCCCTGCGTCGAAGTCGATCTTGCCTGAGATCGGGCCGCCGTTACCGTTGCCGCCTATAGTCCTCTGCCCCTCCATCTCCGGAGGAGTGGGGCTTCGGTCGTACCCGGCCCTCCAATCGTCACTTATCTCGCCGCTATACCTCGCCCCCGCGGCCGTGTCGCTTATCTCGCCGTGTGCGTTGGGGAGGCTGGAGAAGTCCATCGAGCTACCGTAACCGCTGTACTGAGCCTTGAGGTCCCGCGCTTTCAGTCGCTCGGCGCGCACGCGGTCCGGGTTCCCTATAAGGTTCGACAATTCTTGCGCTTTTTCGCGAACTTTTTTATTTCATGTTTTGCAGCACCGTGGTGGAAGGCAGGAGCGCGATGTCCCAAAAAAAACAGGGGGCGGGGGGGGGGGGGGGGGGGGGGGGGCATGGTAAGACAACTAACAAAACGTACCGCGGACAAGGTTACAAATAAATAGGGTTCAGGCAGGGACGGCATCGGGGAGACCCCGCGCGAAAAGAAGCCGCAAGATACCAACAAGGTACGTAAAGTCCTGCGAACTGGGAAAAGGTGTATCAACCAGTTTCATACAGCGCGCACGAGGGACCGGGGGGGTATCATCCACCTCGCGGCCACCGTCTGGCTACCCCACACGAGCAGGAGAAAGATGGTGTGCCTCACGAGGCTTGGTCGCATTTTCTCGGTCGTTCAACACATTATTCCAGGACGCGTATGATTGGCGGAAAAAACAAATCCTGGTGCATACCAATCTTTTCGGAAGTGAAAGGACCGTTGGGGACTCAACCATTTTAGAGCACGCTGCAGCCCCGCTTCGGGGACAAATCACACAACTTGCAAGTAGTTTGTCGCCAAAACTGATCTAAACAGACTGCAGTTCTAAAAGGGTTGGAGTACTCAACGGTTCTCACGTTCCCGGATAGAGTTGTACGGTTTCTTGGACGGAAAAATTAGTACTGGCGTATTTGAGCTTCGTTGCCAAAAGAGCTTGGTACAGCAGTAGGCGACACCTGGTATACGGTTACGTTCAACATCAGCGATCTGGACCGGTAACCTTCCATCTTACGCAATTTCGGTCCGCGCCAGCACTGCGTCACTGCTTCCGCACCGTAATCCAGCGTCAACAGAAGATGTCATAGGGAAGACCTCGCATCCTGTTGCTTGATCAGCCATGACGCTCGTAGAGCTCTATGTAGAGCTACAGCAGGTCTCCTGAACAGGAGAACAAACGTGCTTGAGATGCCAACAAATAGTATATCGCACCTCCGCTGCCCCTGTCGAGGTGCCCCTCGAAGTATCTGAACTCCGTCAGGGCGTTGATATCGTGTATGTGCTGCTGCACATCTCCCACCACTTTCTCCGCGCCGTGCTTGGTCAGGTGCTCCACCAGAATCAGAGCTTTAGCGATCGACCGCCAGTTGCGAGGAGCTGACTCCACGGTTTTCCACACCAACCGCATTACTGAGCTGTACCTGTTTGGGAGTGAGAAAACCAAGGCGTCGCCGATTAGGGTTGGGTCGACAGGCATTCTCACTTTTCATTCGGCTACTGTTTTCGGAACACGATTCAATCATGTCTAGGGGGGACCGGTTTAATCCGGCCCCGGAGATTGACGGAAGGCGAACGCCACCGTATTTTCCGATTGTGAATATAAGAAAAAAATAACTGCCGTTGAATGAAGACTAGTCAGGGAGTTTTCGAGGAATGTTTTTTCAACACACGAAAGCAACTTATTCGTATTGAATGATCCGCTCTCATGGCAAAGCTAGACTCTCAATCTGGCGAAAGGGTTGATGTGCACGGCACCAGGCATAGTCCTAGCCTTGGCACACGTTGGATAAGCGGAATATCGAGAATGCCAACGCTACATGCCATGAACCCTGTTTCGTTCCTTCCTTCTATTTTCTTTTTCCATTCCACTTATCGTCTTCGCCCTTCTTCTCTCTCTCCATCCTCCCTGGTCGTAACTCAGATCCGGGGTCACCATTAAGGCAGGCTCACCTCCCCCCTCCCCACAAGGTGCGTGCCTTCATCAACACTCTTATCGCGAGAAGGCTTCAGCCCTGTCTTCCCTCATCGACTCTCCCCACTAGGGTGCGTGCCTTCATCAACACTCTTATCGCAAGAAGGCTTCAGCCCTGTCTTCTCTCGTCGACTCGCGTCTAATTGCATCAACCCACGCTACGACGGCGCTCTCAGCAGTTGAATCCCGGATTTTGCTTTAGGCAAGTAAATTATATCTCGATCACCACGGCGGTGGGATTCGGACTCCAGGCCCATCGCTATTGTAATGGCCTTCTGCTTCATTGTGGAAACTCCAAGCCCAGCAGCCTCAACCAGTTATACACAGGTCTCGCAGGAAGAGTGGGCTGTTCCTGACATCGGTACCTTCGGTTTCGAGTTTCAGGTTGGGAATACTCAATACGTAGCTGTATCCGAAAACGTCCGAAGCGGTATTTATGGGGAAGATTTCCAGCATTATGCTGCCATGCCCATTAATTAGCCTCAGGCGCAGCAAGCATCCCTTCTCCTTGCTGGTCTATATACAGGTATATATATATCACTCTTATCACATCCGCGCTCTGTATGTTTCAGGTGCTTCAGGTGAAAAATGTGAAAGCTCTTCCACACCACCGGCAGATGACGGTCTATCTGTCTACTGATCTATCTGTCTACTGGTCTATCTGTCTACTGATCTATCTGTCTACTGATCTGTCTACCGCCGAATACCGTGTAGACCCCAAGCTGCCGTAATTATATCTTGTGTGGGTGTGGGATCTGTACAGCAGTACGCATTCAACCAAACAAGATAAAGCACGCCCTAGGTCGTGCAGACGATACCCCTCCCAACAGCCCACATGACCTACTGACAATTGTAGATCCTACATATCGGCCATCTATCACCTCCGAAAGAGATCAACTGCTGTGGGAATGGATTATCTGTCGGAGGGTACTGATACTGATACTGTCTGTAGCGGGTATATACTCGGGGGTACTGCCTGTACCAGGGCATACTCGGGTACCAAATCTGGCTATTAATAGGTTGGCCATACCCTATTAATAGTCAGTAGATACCTGGTACTCCGGTACTAGGTAGAGTTGCACCCCGGCCTCAAAAATTGGAACCGGGTACCAGGTCTCAATAGTATACCGTACCAAGCATACTCTTGGGAAGCTCCCATGGCTACGTATTGCGACATTGCATTTTTAATTTTTTACGACTGACCGTTCATATCCCGTCCCGCTATCACGTCACTTGTTTATTCCATAATATTGCTACTATTCCGACGAGTATTATATTCCGAATACAAGGGGTCAAAGGGACGCACAACAATATACCTGGGTAGCATTCCGTGACTCTGTACCGGTACTGGGTACATATATACGTTGACTCAACGACTATCTTCATTCTAGAAATATTAGTGCTTCGTATTCTATAACTATTATTGTACTCCTATTCATATTCATATTACGGGGGTCCATAGTTAATAGGACCTATGGTATACATAAACACTTATATATTTACCTATTTTTACCAACAATATTAGGTCCTATTTACTAAGGTCCCCCACAATAGTAATATTCATACTGCTCAACTGCTTACACTCGTTCACTCATTCTCATTCCAAATTCCGATAACTCTCTGGTGTTCTAGGATGGACCGCTCAAACCGGCAGAACCGAAAACGATAATATTGTGAATGTTTTACACTGATGTACTGATATATCGGAACTGCTGTCATCACGCAAAGACACAAAAAACTAACCATCGCGATCGCGCACTTTTCGGATTGGATTGCGGACATCTCACTATTCTCGGACGATCCGCCGGTACGTTGCTTTACGTGAAAGGCTGCTGTTGTTGTGAAGTTTGGTAACCCACGGCATGCATTATACCAGGTACTCGAAGAATTAATAGACCATGAGAGCTGCCACGGTACTCCAAAGTGTTAACGTATGATACGTATTCGAGAGGAAAATTAAACGTCACGCCAAAATATGACGAATAGGGCCCGTCCAAACGGAGCGTTTTGAAGCGTTGAAAAAGAAATCCAACATGAGACAGGAAAGCCCACAATCTCTGATTGGCCAAATAGCCAAAATGGGGTCCAGAAGACCGACTGCTGGGCTCATTTTAGTTTTTCGCTTTTGTTGAACAATTTCGGCATGGGACAGAAGCAAAATACAAGAAAGCTCGTAAAAAGGAACAGCCTAAGCGAGAAGAAAGACCGTGGTGACAACCGCAGCTGCGAACCCCCCGCAGACTAGCCCGCCACAGGACAAGAGAGCAAGAGAATAAATACACGAGCATGTCGCTGATGCCAGTTAATGCTTCCGTCACTGCTGCAGCCACGCCTGTGACCCGTCCCTAGGCCGTTCCGATTTTTATTTATTTATTTTTTCAATCCTCCGACGGATTGGTCAAAATAAAGCTTAAGCTCACCACACTTCCACGTTCCAGTTTCGTGTCGTGTGTCAATTTAGCCCAATCGAATTGAGTGATGTACCGTCAAAAACCGTCTGTTGTACGTTGTACATACGTAGCACGCGATGAATGTCCCGCTTCAGAATACCGGTGCCATTGCAGCAGCAGCAAGAGCAGAAGCCGAGTATGGCCGGCCAGCCGCGTGGGCATACCCCTCCTGTTTCAGGACTGGGCGCCGCCTTTACCGCAGCCGGATGTTGTATCAGTGCTTGCGCTCCACCTTAACCGTTAACGCGTCTTTGTTTTCGATTTTCGCTTTTGATTTTCACGCGTATCTTGCCTTTGTTGATTCTCCATCCTCGTTTTCCCCGAAAACAGCCAAGTCTGTTCCTTTTTTCCATCTAGTTTTTCCTCGTTTGATGGGGCCCTTACAGCATTGCGCACTGGTTGCTTGCCAGATGAGAAGTGTAGTCGCCGAAATGCAAGGACATGTTTTTTCGTAGGACGCGGGCGCAAAATGAGACTAGAAGTAAGACTACCGGAGAGTACTACCTACCTGGTACGACGCCTCGATCTTTCATCTACAGTAGTAACAGCTGGACGACCTCGGGGCCCGATTTGTATATACACACTGCTGTACTGGCACACAATTATAAGCACTTGTATATCGTGTATCGCCTACCACCTGCCAGTACGCACATGGAACGAGCGTGACGAATGCCCTCGGCACCTGCGCTGCGGTATTCCTCAGACATGCAGATCGTACCTACTGCTGTGAAGAACACACACACGTACTCCTAACGTAAATATTTACTGTTTGGTATAGCAGTACGTACTGCTGTGCTAATATTTGAGTATTGAGTACTCAATCAACCATTTTTCGGCTTCTGAGTTACGGTAATTAAGAACGCAAGAAGGGGAGACTTACATGCCGGTAAAAAACAAGCTTACCTTGTACTAAAGCAGAATATATGTTACTACTATTAATAATGACCGCCGCCAACGGAAAGTCGATTACATGTACTGACAACTCTGTACTGCTGCTGCTGTGCTGTGCTGCTGTGCTGCTGCTGCTGCTGTGCTGTACGACTGCTGTGCCTCTGTGTCTGAAGCTTCAGGTTTTTCCGCTGACCGCCCGCCACAAACGCATCACCAGTATCAGTTACGGTATACAATAGGTTTGACTCTTGGCACCCTGTAACATCGTCAAGACGTCAATCCTCCAGAACGGAAACTGCATGTATCTACGCATATTAATGCTATTACGTAATATTACTACTATTATTACGGGGGACCATAGTAAATAGGACCAAATATTGTTGGTAAAAATAGGAAAATATATATGTTTTTATGTATACCACAGGTCCTATTAACTATGGACCCCCGTAATAGTAACCAACTAAATGCTGTACCAAGTAAGCTGTAAGCTTTACGTAACGTACCACGTGCAGACAGATTGAGGTAGTGGGTTTTAGGTTACGTACCGTACAGGAACCCAGGAACACATGATGTCATTGAATTGCCTACTCACGCAATATTATTTTGTGATTGAAAACGGAAGGAAGCCGGGTTTTTCACCGGCATCAAATCCCATCACATAGTTATTCGATGTGCCATCTTATCGTGATTTTGGTTTTATTCCATGTGGAAATAAAAAAACAGAACAGAACTGAGATTTTCAACTCCACGACACGAACGAGTCATATCACGCCGGGATGGGCGATCAACCTTCACTATCAACCCCTCGAAGAAAGGAACAGAATATGGCACTTCCTGGGGAGCTGTGTAAGGGATTTCCTTGTCGCTGGACCAGCAAGGAGCTCTCGTTTTCACAGAGCATGACTTGAGCTGCTTGCGGTGGTCGTAGTCAGATTTTTTTTTTTTTATACTGCCGTAGTCTCGTCCTATTCGTCCCCAAAGTTGTTTTGCCTAGAGCAGCGGCAGTTGGGCGGCCGCAACGCATGCGATGCCGGCCAAGGTACTGCTGCCCTCCCTCTCCGTCGTGGCCGATGCACGAGTGCTGTGTCCTAGCCGTGTACAAGCGCAACCAGGCACGTAGTGTTGTGACCCGTCATGAGCCCAGTCTATAACCCATAAAAATGTATAATGCCTCCGAGGTCCCCTGCAAAAGTGTTTTCAGTCACTTTCTGAAATAATATCGAGTGGTAGAAAAAGGCCGCCAAAAAAACCATTTGGTCAAAGAATATCATCCATTAAAGCAAGCAGGAACACTTAATAAAAATAAACAGGCCCCATAAGACGCAGCTCGGATCAGTTTTAATTTAATTTGGGACCAAATAGCCCGAAAATTCCGTACAGATTTTAATATAATCAACCTAAAAAATTGCCGCATAAGATCCGGCCTTGCTGCAATACAGTGCAGTATCTCTGAGTCGTGGTTGTGTGATCACAGAGCTTGTACGAGCTTGTATTTCTCTGATTTTGTACGGTGAAGAAGCGGCACGGACACGGGGTGTGCTGGATGTCGACCGTAGAAAGAACGCACATATATCCTGCCTGAACCCTATTTTTTGTGTGTACCATCTTTCGTACAGCACTACTACGGGCGTCCATAGTTTATAGGACCTATGGTAGACATAAAAACCTACCAGTATATATTTACCTATTTTTACCAACAATATTTCGTCCTACGTCCCCGGTGGCTTGGTAGGTGGTTCGCGAGCCTATCAAGATCAATTTCGTGAGTTCGAGTCTCACCGAGTGCATGCTCATAGGGACTTTTTCTTGCATAAAATTGATTAGCGGAAAGCGCGAGAGCGTGAGTTAGCTGTACATTCGATGAAAATCGACGAGCAGTGGGAATGCTGAACCCTATGCGCGATAAAAAATAAAGGCATGTACCGGGGGGGAGAAGGGACGACACCTGTGACCACGGCTTGTCCAGAAGATCGTCGAGGGCAAAACCTCCTACGAGTGGGCTGGAAAGTAAAAGTGATGATGAAAAAAAAAATAAAAAAAAATAAATAAATTACTATGGTCCCACGTAATAGTAGAATATGAAAAATGCCATACGTTTGTTTTGTTTTTGAATCCCCACCGAAGGTACCGAAGCCTTTTTTTTATTAAATACCTGGTACAGCAGTAGTACTCGTACCTCTGGTGGGTAGAATTCACGGCGGCGGCTGCCGTTTACCCTTGTTTCACAGTACCAGGTATGCACCAGGTAATAATCACGTCAGTTCTAAAAGCTGTCCACAACACTTATTAATATTAATAGTAGCAGTATTAATAGCAATAGTACTACACGCACGTGTTGGACACGATCATACGCTGTATTAATAGTACGGATCGATAGACGGCTCCAAGGACAGGGTATCCTTGCCGCTGTCTCGCCTACGCCTCCTGCCGGTACACGCAGCGTGCGCGACTTTATCGCCACTGCTGCTGCTTTGTGCCAGGTACTGCTGTGCCTGGTATATGAGATGATGTCGTGTACCCGTGTAACACAAACCACCCACCACACCGCAGTCCCTGAGTTCTCCTGTTTTTTCATTAGTTAGGCCGTTTCGTATGCGGTTCGATTTTTTAGCTTCAGATTTCGACCCGATCGCATTTTCAGATGTGAACGTGACAAATCGAAACAGTCTTCTCATGCGGAAAAATCAGATTTATTGTGCGTGCAGAGATTCGGGCAAACGCTGAGACCAACTGTTGTTATTGTGGTTTGGCGCCACGAAGAGACGCGCTGCGTACGCTGCCCTGCGCGTGGGACCCAAGCGTCCGAGCAAAGGCTTACTGCCTCTGGTCTGGCGGCGAAGAGACGTGGCGAGTGCCCTATTAATAGAGTCAACCTGTCTTGGTATTTTGTGTTTCATTTTGTGACTGACTGCTGCTGTACAGAAGTGTAGTCTACGAGTACGTGTCCAAGGGGAGGTGCGTGCCGAGTGCGCTTCTCTTGGTCTCTAGGCCCGAGCCCGCGCCAGCCGATTGTAGTCTGGCCACGGAGGGACGCACCGCCCGCCGCCCGCGCGTCGGGCGCGAAGCAACGTCGCTATACAGCTACTGTGTCACCATCCAACTCATCGATCGTTCTGCTGCTGTTTGCTGTCGTGGATAACATCTTGAATTTAGAGAGCATGCCATTTTTGGATTTGAAAATCTGATGACCCAAGTCGTCGGATGTTGGCCAAAAATCGTCGGTCATCGGATTCTCAAATCCAATTTTTTTTCCGGCCAGATTTAGCATATGTGGACTGCATAAACAGAGTCATTCATTTTTTAGATCGAAAATACAAATCGGAAGCTTGAAATCGAACCGCATAGGAAACAGCCTTAAATTGAAGCATAACAAAAAAACAGAACTCGCTCCAGTATGTACTATTTTTAGTATTAAAATAATAGAGAGACGGTCATTTTGTCATTTTCGAACCTTCCGCTTTTTCCGCCGCAGACCCGCTCGTCAGCAAGTACTGCTGCTATCAAAAGGCTTCCTGGAGGATGGTAGGCTTCCTGGAGGATGGTGGGCTGAGAGCGATTGAGCATCTGGACAAAAGGGGACAAGAAACTTGTACTCTCACAAAGCTGTCTCACAGCAGTCTCACAGCAGAGGATCTGTCCAGCATCCAAAATACCTGTCGAACTGGAAGGTGTCCTCGGCTATTTCGTTCAGTAGGGTAGGGTGGGCCGCCCAGCTCTTGTTAGACACCGCATCCAGCACCCGCTTTTCGCACTCATCCTTAGCCGCTAGCTGGGTCACCAGGCCCTCGGCCTTGTTCTTCAGCTTAGCAATATTCATCCCTAACTGGTGGAACGCACGAGGGGTTTGGTGCGAGCTTCTTCTGCGCCTATTTCGGCGTCTTTGCAACAGGTGAAGGAGACAGCGTGTGCGAGCAGTATTTTTTTTTTGGATTTCACAAGATACTGAGGCTTTAATTTGAAGGGACTTCTATGCGTTTGGTCCCATACGACCCACCTTTTGGGGCCCACCACCACCGCTGCAGACTACTGTTTCTCTCTACGTATCAAGGTAGGCGACCCGCAGGATCTCTGTTGATAGGGAAATTTCCTGCCCGCATTGCTTCTCGTTGTTCAGAAGCATCGCGCGCTTCTCTTTCGTGTCCTTTCTCTTTCGGATATATTTACTGCGGATGGAAACATATGCTGTTTTGAGTTGGACAAGCTGTACCCAAAACTCACCTTATCGCAAGACCATCCTCCTATAAACGAGAGCTTTGGCATATCCGTTTGGTCATAAATGGCTGGATCATGTTGCTCAAGGCCTGCAATGTCAACTGTGTGCCAGGTGTCGCACTCCATTCCTTCTGTCTCCACAGGAAAGCCCATCCACTTACAGTACCCAGGTAGTACCTAGGCAGGACTGGTACTACAGCAGAGCACCACGGGAGTCTGGCGAAAAGTATTGTCTCCGATGTACCACACGTCAAGTAAACGGAGACTGAATTTTCCCACTGCAAGGATTTTCTGACCTTTGTTTCAAGCAATCTATCTGCCTCCAAAATGTAGAATTTCGCAAGAATTTACGAATACACCCACATCACCCATCGCACCGCCCGCACGCCTGTATACGCTGGCAAACGACACACACAAACCCAGATCTCGGGGCCACTTTTGTGCGGGACTTATTGATCCAATACTCGATCAAATTTTATGTCTTCCTATGTGGCGACACCAAGATTCCAGATTTCAATATTTCCCTCGTATATACGCCCCACACGCATCCACAAGCAAAGCGTCGTCTCTATGATGTCTATAAATAAAATACAAAAACTACTCGTACAGCTGTGAGATCGAGGATTTGGTCGAAACTCATCTTTGCAAGCTGTGTGTGACACTTGTGCTTCCATCGCGCGTACTATTAATACGGGTTTTGTATCATGCCTTCTGTACGTACGTACAGCAAGCAGTGACCGTCTCCCGTTGTTGGCGGAAATTCCTTCGAGTTGTAGCCGAGTATAGGCTACCAATAGAGCTGCGGTCTTAACCGCTGGAGGTAAATAAATAACCGTGGCGCATTGCTTGCACTGCTTCTGGACAAAGCAGATGGCCGACGAGGGACTGGTGCAGTTCTTGGTGCTTGCCAAGGGCGCAAAGGGGGCGGCATGCGTGGCGCTCATACAGCAAGTTTTGAGCAGCAAGAAACTATTCGTGTTTGGAGAGCTCCTGTCGATGCCCAATGTGCAGGCGGTGAGCAAGACTGAAGTAATACTCGTATTAATAGTAGCTACCAGTATGCCAGGGTATGTATATGATATTGGTACAATAACAGCTATTAATACGACACGCGTATGCATAACTGTTCCGTCGTGTTTGCCGGAAGCCGTCGAGGTTCAGTAGAGCTTACTGCTACTAGTACTACTTATTCCATAAAATGGTTGAGGTACATACTCTTCTAGATTTGCACTGTATGGTATTGATGCGCGTCTATGTTTTTACAAGCTGCGTGTGATACTTCGATCGTACGGGGTGTATGTTTTTCTCTAGCTCGATTCGGACTGTTTTTCATCCTCCCTGGAGTTGCGACCTTTTGGTTGTGTTGCTGTTCTTTAGATAAAAGCGCGCACTATGTACCTGGTATATTTTATACCCCTGCGCCGGGCTAGTGCCCATCAACTATCGACACCTCTCCGCGGGTAACGTGAACGTTTAACGATTTTGAACCGCAAATCCGACCACTGCTAAGGTGCAGTGCGGCCCGGCTATGTGCACTGTTCTGTTGTCGCTCGTGTCTGTAGTTGGACGCACGCTCGTACCCCCGCCCACATGCGCAAGGAACAAACAGCAACAAGCCCTCGTCGTCTTCTATGTCTCATGTCGCATTGGATTGCATTGCACGTTTAATTGCTTTCTGTCCTATTAGCTGGCTCACACGCCGCATGAGCCACACCTCCGCCTCCTGGAGCTGTTCGCGTACGGGACTTACGCCGATGCACAGGGCAAGGGCGAAGAGCTACCCGCGCTGACCACGCCTCAGGTACGTCCACCAACTCCCACCCCTACGTATGGAGTTTTTTTTCCATCGTTTGTGCGGAACCGTAGTACTTTGTTTGCCGCTTGCATGCGTTGGGATGAAATGTTGGAGCAGCGTCCCAGATGGTTAATGAATCGTGACCCCGGTTGGACTGAACATCATTTCATAATACCCGTGCGGGAGTTTCTCCTTTACGAGTACGTACAGTAATAGCTGCCATAATACACCAGGTATGCGTTGTTGTTGGCTATGGGCAGGTATCGCAGGGCGTTCTGTGCGATATACGTGTACCAGGTATATACTTGATGAGTACCGACCTGCTTGAGTGCATTTGTTGTCTCCTTATCTTTGCATGGTGCATCCCAACCCCCCCCCGCGCGCCGGCTACGGCCCGTCTTCTTTGCATGTTACATAGCGATCGAAAGGGGTTAATATCGCGCAACGCCTTCCTAGTGGAAAACCGTGTTAAGTGTAGAGATGTTATCCTGGTCATAAACCGGGCGGAGGCGTGTGCGTTCTCACTACCAACGTCACGTCTTATGATCGCATGACGCCCTTTCACATTACCACATTGTGTGTCATGTCTCAGGTGGAAAAGCTTCGAATGCTGAGCATTGTGTCCCTGGCGCACAAGAGCAAGGTGGTGCCGTATGACACCATGAAGGCCGCGCTCGGCATGGACAACGTGAGACATCTGGAGGACCTGATATTCGACACGATCTACTGCGGGCTGTTGCAGGGGAAGCTGGACCAGCGCCAAGAATTGCTCAAGGTGCGGGAGATACTCCCATGCATAGTTTGCTGCCTTTGCAGATGGTCACCTCCTCTGCGTACTTGACCGTTTTACTCGTAAGGCTGTTAGTACTGTTTTGGGGACAAATTACTCAGAATTTGACTGTTTGCTCCCCAAACGAGACTGCAGTCCTAAAACGGTTGACCCCTTCACTGCTGCGAAAACCCTTCCTACTCTAATTCCAAGTAGACTGTCGGCGAGACGTCAAGTCAGTCCTAAAGGGGGTGAAGCCGCGAGGATTCGATCTATCGTTCAGGAGCTCGGATTCGAAATCGGTAGCCGCGCGGAGACTTACGACCACACGTGAGATTAAGACAATTATAACGAGAAGGCGGTGATACAGTTTTTCTATTGCGAACATGATCCTACTCTTACAAGTAGGTTGTCCACCAAAACGTGGATGCACTTCCAAAGGGGCTGAGGCGGGGTTACACTTCCGAGAATGTTGAGCTTGTAACTGATTTGTTTATGTTTGCCTGGTGACCCGCGATGCATTACCCGCCGCTTGACGCGCATTTACCCCGTGTAAACATATTTCCGGTTTATAAATAGGTTAAGTACGCCATGGCGAGAGATGTTCGCATGGAGGACTTGACGAGCATGATAGACAAGCTCGGGAACTGGGCGAGCACGACTCAGGTTCTGCTGGCAACCTTGGAGGTAAGCCGTCCTCACCCACGTCCTACTTCTTAGATGCACGTGCTTTTCATCTAAATCGGTTTCGACTGCTGAGCCACATAATTTCCACTAGATAAAACGAAGAGACAGGTCCTCAGTTTAGGTATGCTGAGCCGAACCAGGCATGTATGTGGGAAAAATTCTTCTCTCGCGGTACCTCTTGATAGTGGCGTTTCCGCCGAGCGGGGTTTTACATCTTTCTCGAGGGGCTTGTTTAGTGGAACCATAAGCAGCGGCGTCGGACCTCGCAAGGCGTGATGCGAGAGACGAGCCCACGCTCCACCTCTTCAATGGAGCTCTAATTACCGGTATGTTTTCTGTTGGATATGTGTACCATAATCGCTTCTCCATATATCAGCGCTGACTGATATCTCAGTGGGATATCAAACAAAAGCCGGTGCATGTTTTATCAAAAGCCGGTGCATATCTAACATTCATGTGCTCAACGCAGTGATGACGTACAGTGCTAACCCGCCCTCCGACTACCATTACTCGTCAGGGAAGCGTCGAAGAGGCAGCCGCATCCCGAGACAACGAGAAGGATATCTCGCAACGGTTGGCGTCAGAAGCGGCGAAGGTCAAAAAGGGCCTGGGCGACGGAAACAAGCAGCGAGATGTGAGTCATGCAGTCATTCATGCCCATGCCTCTCCACGAACCCTTAGGTAACCCGTGCGCATATGGAAGGTGCAGTGCCTGTATACGATACTCCGCGCTCTACCGGTATCGCGTTGTCAGCGGCACATGCTGACGAAAGACATGTATGCATGATGTGCGCCAAATTCCAACCGCGCGCTACGAACAGCATTCGGCCACTGTCACTTTCGGCAACACCAACTGCTATCGGGGCCGGGTTAACGTGGCGCGTGCGTCGAGCCACATGATGCCGCTTGCTGCACCTGCCCAGTGGAAATCCCTTCAAATCAACCATCGAAAGGATTGATCCCGTGCCTTTTTTTAGAAATGGGAGTGCAGTTATTTCAACATCAAGCTGGTATATTTGACGTTTGTGACTTTAGACCCTTTCATAACGATATCGCCGACGACGGTAATCGCACGTGATTCATGTTTTCCTATCAGGATGATGGGTACCACGACATGGGTTTCGACATGGACCCGGACCGATCAATTAGGAGGGGGAGGAGCAAGCGCAACCGCGCGGGGGTGGGGGACTACCGACCGCGCAACAAGTGAAGCGACCCATGAAACTGCTACAGCAGGTTATTAAACGCAATTGCGGCCAGTCAGGATTCCTTCATCCCCGTATCTCGATGGTATTTCTCGGAGGGGAGGAAGCCGGGGTAGCGTCCGTGTTGTTTGGAAAAAAAGGAATGTCAATTGACGCGTACGACGGAATCGCGGATTCAGCATGGTGGGTGTTAGCATGAGGGCGGGGGGGTTGTGGCTATGTATTTTGTCAAGCAATGTTTTTATGTCGGTGTTACGTTTTCTCATACCTGTTGTATCCTGCGCGTAAAGTCGCCGAACGCACGGTTGCAGGCGAATTTATGTTTGTAGATGAAAACCACCGATCAGGTGTGGTGACGATGCTGACGCTTCTGCTGCGAGTCTTTCGACGTTGGATAAACAAGGCTTTACGACTCTTATAGGAGCTGTCAGTGTAGCCTTAGCTTGCTAGCTCTTAATTAAGAGTGATCCCGCTCTGGGGAGCTTGGTTCGTGGGCACGCAGACGAAGCAGGTCATCCGAGGAGGGTTCGAAGTGTAATGCCGAAAAATATGTACGGTGTCTAAAACGTCTACGTGACTTTTCGGTCCGTTTGGGGTGATTTTCGAACATGGGCTCGATGCAACTAATATCCCGCAATTCCTTGCGAAAAATCCTATCTGAATATAGCACGGGTTTCTAATCGGTTCCGAGGCGGTGTCTAGTGTCTGCGACGCTCAAGAACGCCTCCATTAGTGTCAGGGCTACAAACCACACACCGTCAATTCATACGTTTTACCATTAATACAGTCGTGGAAAATGACAAGAGCCAACAGGAGTAGTAGTTGGCGCCGTCGCGCCATGCACGAAATTTCCGCTCCACCTTTTCGCGTGAGCGTAATCCTTCCGCTGGCGAATGCTGCCAACTCGCGGGTGGTGTACACTGCGGTGAAAAATAATAATGCTACTCTTACTAGGGCAAAATACTGTGCCCATTACTTAGTATCATTGTCAACCCTCTCCGGTGGTTGGCGTTCCCAAATACGGGGGTACACATGGTAACATAGCTGTAATTTTGAAATAGTGTTTGTTGTCTTATTTAATCGGATTGGATGCAGGGCACCGAACGCGAGCACGGAGCCAATCAAACCATCTATTGCCAGAGCCCTTGCATCATACGCCGGGCTTTCCGAATCAAGAACGCCAGCACGCCACGCCACACGCGACGAATCATCAGCGCACATGCCTTAACCTCGAGTCGAACAAAATGTGCAAATGAAAAATACTGCTACTGTAGACCGCTCAACCACAACAGAGTAAAGTTGTCTTCACGGCTCACGCGTTTCCGAAAACCCGGAACAATTTGTATTCCTGAATTACAAAAAAAAAGGATGAATACGTAGCTCGAAATCCCCGCACCTCGGATATACAAAGTACCACGGACATTATGGAACCACAAAAACGACACTTTACGTACAAGCCGCCATGTCCTGCCTTCCCGCCGCCGAAATCACTATAATATAGGCAGCGTCACATATACTTAGCTCGTGCAGCGTGCGACACAGATCCAAACCGAAACACAGTTAAGCCTGGATTCGAATCTGGGAACAAAATCGAACGGGAACTAAAACAACAAAAATGGAAAAAAGGAAATGAGGTCGTTACATGAGCTAGCTGCACGGTAAGGATAAGGGCTCGAAAGGAGTGAGGAATGGTCGAGTCTCCTCGTGTGACATCAATTATATCACTGACTACTGGTTCAAGTCACAAGAGTATACCATCGATGATACACATTGCCGTGCCCCCCCGTGCTCTACTAATACTGCGCGACCTCAACGGCGCGTCGCTAAGGAACGAGCCGCAACAAAATCGATTGCCAAGAAAATCCTATCGAAAAAAAAGCGACAAAACGAAAACCTACTTCCTGAAACCGCCGCGAGCGAGCAACGGCAACGGACCCCCACAAAGTGGGCAACGGAAAACACTCAACACAATCGCAGAGGTCCAGCAATAACCGCACCGGACACGCACGCCTTGGCGGCACCGTAAGCGGTACTAGACTATAGCCATGAAAAAAGGCGCGAGCGCATCGGATAGACCCTGGCAGAGGTGTCTAGCAAGCTCATGCCTCCGAACTCTCGCGCGAAAACATCGATACACTTTCCCCGCGCGATGAAGTGGCTCGCCGAGGAGCTGATCCCGTCACCCCCTATCTCCTTAACCGCCCCGTTGACCCACAGCGGAGGCGTGTTGTAGTACTTGGCGACCACCAGCGACATGGCGAGGTCCTCGCAGTTTCGGTGACGGTCGATGTACGATAGGAGCGAGCGCGGCATCTTCTCCGTGTACGTTCGGAGGTGATCCCGGTGCAGGAAACAGCACTTGGTCAGGACAACGTTGTAGACCCCGTTCCACCTCGCCACCCTCCAGGATCGATACGAGTGCAGGTTTGTTTTCGGGTCGTGCGTTACCAGTCGCGGCGTGAATCCAACCATGGTAGTCTGGCTGGACCGCCACGTGTCAAACCCGAACTGCAGGTCCTCGCAGGATATCCTGAGGTCGTCGTCCACGGAAAACACGCCGTCCGTGGCGATCGGCGCCGTGATGTTGAACCGATGGTTAAGGCTGTCGGTGTCGTGCACCTCAAACCAAACTTTCCGACGAGCCCTCTCTGTGAACATCGACAGCGCCGGCGGCACGTTTTTCTGGTCCGACCACACGACCTGTATCTGACCTACGCACTTGCAGGAAGAAAAGTGTTCCACGCTCTTCTTGAGAAGATCATTCCTCCTAAAGCTGTTCATCCTGGGGATGATCAGCCGCGGCAGCGCAAAAACGGAAGGGGCGGTAGCACACATTAATTCAAGGCAAGCTTGTGGTGGTACTGTAGAACGCCAGCCAGAGAATATCGCTGGGCATGCGTACGGGGTATACAGGTAATAGCGATAATGCTACGATTCCGGGAGGCGAAAACGTCAAGGTGTGGCAAAACATAACAAATGAACGACAAGAACCTTTCCACGAAAACTTTTTGATCGGCAGGCGGAGCCCCCCAAGAGCAAACTCCATCAACACCCGCACTCCTTGCGCGGGGGAAACTCTATTCGCTGAGTCCACAGGTGCGTTCCACCACCGGCTCGGCGACGGCCATCGCCAGGTGGTGGCCGAAAATGCCACGCTTTTGTTCCGGGAGGGTGCGCACGAGGGGGCGAATCAAGCCCGCCGCCTTAAACCGGGTCTCACTCGCAAAAAATCACTCGATATAAATAAAGACCACCTGCTTTAGCTCGATGCGTCGACAAAGAACCCATCGATCTCGTTTTCCAGCACGAAAGGGGATCCACTGCTGCGGCGCCCGCCTCCAATGGGGGGTAAGGGTACTCGGTTGCCCCCCCAAAGTCGAAACTACACATGGCTACGGTGGAATTACCCGGAATGAGTGTGGAGAGGAACCCCACAGGGAAACGAGGTTTCCTTGTTTTAGATTTTTGGGCCGTTTCGTACGCGATGCCACGGTGGAACGCTGTCAAGTGGGCGAGGCAGTGGCGTAAGGACCTCCAATGTAGTAGATAGTTTAATCAAGCACATCCGTCGGTAGACGAGCTCAGTACGGCAAGACGCAGAGGAACGGATATAAATGAGACGCCTCCGTGGCGTTGTGTGGCGCGGCATTCCACACGGTGCGGCAAGGCCACAACCTATCACACGACCGATTCATACCATCGAGAGGGGTGCTATTGCCATAAGACCGAGGTCTTGCCATATATCCCTACTTTTTCTTTGGTAAGACGGGACGATCGGCAGCCGAGGAGGCGGTACTGGTACAGGGGGGTCACAACTCGATCAAGAGATTTGTCCCCAGCACGTAGTAGTGCGGGAACACCTATCAAAAAGCTGCACTGTTGAAGTAGCAAAACGCTGGGGCTTTTGGCAAGCGCACCCACCTTTTCCCTAACGTTCCTCCAGTACTCACTGCAAATATCAGTAAGACACTCTTGCCGCGCTGGAGCAGCAAGGATCGTCGCGGGGGTGACAAAACTATTAACGCGTTGACTGACGTAGCTTGGATGGAGTCTCCAGATCGACTGCAGGCCTCGAATCAACTTCAATCACAGACTTTCATTAGCTAGAATAGAGGCGAAGCGATGCCTCAGCTTAATCAAGAAAGGGATTTCACCCATAAGTTGAACCGAAAACTGCGTGTCCTCCGACCGACACGGATTACCTCGTGCGCACTCGAATCATTTACCTCGTTACAGTTATTGGTACCTCGTACCGGTATACCAGTTATACTGCAGTAATCTACAACAGACAGAACGACTTCTTCCTTAGGACCAGGCCCAACTTCTGACCAGTATGTTATTACAAGGCGCTTCGCGTAGCGGGCGAAACCGCTCGCTAACGCTCGCTCACAAGGAATAACTGAACGGATCAACAGATGGTCCAGAAACTTACTGTTAAGTGCAAACAGGCATACAAACATGCAAATTCCAAGAGCTCCATGCCCCAGAAAACAGCCAGGATGCCTCATGCAATTTACGTGCATATTTCTTTCGGTATGTACGAAAGAGAAAGCACAGCACCACGCGGCGCTGGATTGCGCTGCGCTGCTGCGCTGAGCTGAGCTGGGCTGGGAGTGCCATGTTTGTGATTCAATGTACGTATGCACCTGGAAGTTCTTACTGTATTTCGAATGATACCTGGTGCTATATGCACGAAATAGAAAGAGCAGCACACCACCACGGCACAGCCAGCACCACACGGCAGCTGCGTTGCGCTGCGCTGAGCTGGCTGAACTGAGCCAAGCTAAACTGAGCTGAGCTGGGTGTTCTTTCTCGTGATTCTATGCACGCACATACCTACCAGGGTACCTGGTAATTCGTATTATACCTGGTACCACTGGTATGTACGAAAGAGAAAACGTAGCACAGCACCACGGCACAGTCCGCACCGGTACCGTACGGCACCACACGGCGCTCCGCTGCGCTGTGAGCTGGGTGTGATTCGCGAATTAAAAAAAAAAAATACAAAAAATACATGAAGAAAGCCAAGGAAAAAAAACTGGAAGGTTCCGCAAGTAATAAATGGAGGCGTTGTTCAAGTGGGAGCTTTAGGCTAGTGATGTGCCAACCGAGCCCACTGAGGAAAAAAATAAAAAATGAGTAAGTCCATGTGAGGCAGGGTATGTCCCCCACTATTTTCAGTATAAAAAAGGTTTTGCAGTGTATCAACCCTTTCAGGATTGCAGTCTCGATTTGGGGACAAACTACTTTGAATTTGAGTGGTTTGTTCCGAAAAAGTGACTACGGTCCTCTTGAAAGTTGAAAGGATTGATAGTTTTCGCGCAAACTGGAGAACTTCTTGCTGTTAAATATTTTATACTCGGTCGCAAGGACCTTTACCAGGCATACGTTGCTCTTTTAGGTCGATTTGGCCTTCGTATTGTGGCCCTCGACGTGTGGGCTAATGAGGCTTGGTGGGCCCTGTCGGCGGCTTGGTATTAATAGTCATTAATACCATTGCTGCGTGAATTTCTAATTTACGACGGCGGCAAAAAATGGGGGCTCATGTGGCCGAATATCCGTGACCGTGACCTGTTCGATGACTGGAATTTCCCAAAAAAAAGAACAAACCGAGGAACGGTCGAGTTTAAAAAAAAAAAAAAAATCCAGAAACTGTTTGAGAACCAGACGAGTCCCCTGCTCTGGCACCCTGATCCCACGCCGACCTCATCTCACCCGGACCTGGACCCGAACTGAACCTGGATATAATTGTACATGTAGCTGTGTGGTACTGCCTGCTTGCTCTCGCTGTCATGAAAGTAATAATACGAGGAATCCGCTCGTAGAGGATATTTGTAACTGCTACTGCTGCTGCTGTCGGCAACTACTAATATTAATAACTGCTGCGTGCGTTGATGGGAATAAAACGTCAAACACAGACCCTGCGACCATTTATTAAATGAAATAGGAAGAACTAGTACTGAAAATGATCCCGACGACCGAGATGATTAAGTCAAAATTCCCAGAAACATCCGTAGGTGCGACCGGTCTGGGACGTGGTGCTCCCGCCAGCGGTTGTTGCGGCACTCAGCACTCGGCAGTTGGTTCAGTTCGTCACGCACGGGCGAGATAAAACGAGCATGTTTGTACTATTAATATTATTAATACCGCTGTACGTACACAGCGGTACTCGTTACGTACTGCTGTACCTGGTACGTAAAAAAGACGTGAAAAAAAACTATTCTGCGCACGTACAGCTGACCAGAACAAACACGCACTGGTGGCGGGCGAAGGCAACCAGGAGACCGCCCGGAAATCCCTGGTTTGCGTGGTATACCTGTGGTGTGTGGTACCGACAGCAGTACCACCGATCGCAGACATTCTGAACATACTCGTACAAACAGCAATCGTAGCAGGTTTGCGTTCCAGGCAGCAAACATCCGTTGTTGTTTTGATTTGCTGATGATTTGATATTTTCATTTTTACAGTTTGTTTGCGACGTGTGCGTGAAACTCTCCGGATCTCTGCGCACTCACGGGCCCAACGACGCTTTCAGGTCCGAGATTGTAAGTTGGTGCGCCTACCTGCGCTGGGCGCTGGGTAGGCAGCACGCGAGCTTGTGGGGGTTTATCAGAGCAGACCAAACGTAGGCAAAAACTCACCGCACAGTGAAGGTGCTCTGAGGTGAACGCACGCTGCGATTCTCCACCGTCACTGACCCCACGTCGACCGCAAAGAGATGATTCCATATGGCAAGAAAGATCACGCCAGCTATGGCCGCTACCACCCCCGCCTTCCGCATATAACCCCATGGCCGCTTATCCTGTAGTGAGACGCGCTTCGGATCGCCGCCGAGCGGTTCAGCCTTGACCCTGCTATAGGAATAGCTCGAGATAGATGACGGCATACCCTCTGCCTTAGGGTGTCTCAGCATCCCCATCTGAAGCATCTTGTGTTCTTTTTCTCTCGTCAGAAAGAGGAGAAATTGGTTTTGTAAAGCAATCGGAGGCATTTATATAGCAGGGACAGGGAAGGGGACGAAACGACATAAACGGCGGTGCTGTGAGCAGTGAGTGGAGATTCGCGACGATCCGACTAAAGGCCGGTAGCGGAGTAATCTCGACTACGCGTATATGCCGGATGGGGGATCCAGATGGGCGAGTGGTGGTACAAGGAGGAAAAGCAAAGGGGTCGAGGACCTCTACACTTCTTGCGCCCGAGACGCACCGCAGAAAAAGCTCTGGGTGCGTACCCAGTATCGACGAGAGTAAAAATGCACAAATCCTCTCATCAAGATAGACAGCCACACTGGCACATACCTACAGTATCATAGCACGTACTCGTACATGTCTACATGCATACCGGCAGGGTATACAATACGCCAACACCACCAGCAGCGGTACCACACTGATATGCCAGGTACATCGCTTGCGACATTTGAGTTACCTATCACGGTTTTCGCTGACACACCGACGATACGGACGGTCTGCGCGCCCTTCTCGATATTGTACTGACCCCAGTGTGTTCGAATCAAAATCATCTCGATGGGGGCTCTCGGCGTAGGCAAGAGCTGCCTGATCAAGCGGTTCTGCGAAGAGAGAGTGAGCAGTGAGCAAATGTGTAAGAGTGGGTTCCGTCTGAGCACGAGCAATGGGAAGTACTGGTATTATTGTGAAGATTGCAGTTCCCGTTCACCCTGAACTGAAGTTGATCACGGCTGAACAAACGAGTACCAGGTATATGTACGGTACCTGGTGTTATTTAACCCATGGTGTATAACTCTATACCGTGGGGTGGTATTATTTTGTTGTTTGCAGTGTATTGACCATTCAACGTACGAGTATGAATTTGCATGTACGGCAGCGCGCGTAGCATGTGCAAGTACTTGCCTTGTTTTTTCAGATCTGCTTCGTGAGACCCCGTTCGATCACGCCCCCATAACAAATCACGCTATGTAACTGGTATCTCTTTCTCAACCGTTGCGCAGTTTGTGTCCAAGTACATATCGACGATTGGCATCGATTACGGGGTGAAGCCGGTCTCGGTCAACGGCGAGTCTGTACGCATAAACTTCTGGGATCTGTCGGGTCATCCTGACTTCTTTGAGATTCGAAATGAGTTCTACAAGGACTCACAGGGGGTGCGTATACAGCAGTAGTACGACAATAGGGATCGTGTTAGCGCTTGACCAGGCGTGCCGGTTAAATAATTCCCATCTTACGCTCCACCACCATTTCAGAGTCCACAAAGTGTGGGCGCTTTCAAATACCAACCAGCGCGTTTTTAATCGGTCCGTCGTGTACTCCCGAGCGTCTGCGATCAGAGGCGTCTTGACTCTAATATCACTGTCCTCCAAGTACTCGTCCCATCGGCTGCAACCATATTTTGTAGTTATTCTGAGTACGGATTTCTCAAGTATACGTATTCTTGCAGGGTTGGGTTTCAGCGAGTTGGCACAACTCATACAAGCAAATGCACATATGTTTCGCGCCATTGAGCGGTACCGTCGGTCTCCCCGGCGATGTGCTGTACGTAGAGGTATGTCGTGAAGCTCTGCGGTGGTCGGTCGTAGGTTCGAATACTGGCAGGGTCGGGTTCTCGTCCGATGACACGCGACGCGCTTCTGCAAACCGAAAAATAAAATAAAAGAGTACTGCGCGGATGAACGCAGTCCGATAGAATTCGACGAACGTTGGAGTGGTGAGGCTCACGAGCGATAATATGCAAGGTGGGTTCTGGGGTGGGCCAGGGGCAAGAGGAGGGTTCCCTTGTCGCCCTGGACCATAGATAAATAGAGCTGGACTACGTACAGTAACGGGTGACTACTTGCACAGTAGTAACGGAAAAAAACTGAATGCAATGCTACCCCCGACATTATCAGGCGGTCTTGGTGTACGACGTGGCTAACAGGGCTAGCTTCGAAGAGCTAGAGCAGTGGCTAGTGGAGGCTTCAGACTTTGGCGCAGGAGGGATACCCATGGCCGTCTGTGCAAACAAGGTGCGCAATCCAAGCATTCCGCCAGACTCGATAGGTTTAGTGGCGAGCAACATCGCAAGCACAAAACAAACATACAGGTGCAACAACAGGGGGCAATAAGACATGCCTTGATGCGGGGGTTGGGACCAGTTTACGCTTGCTCTCCTATTTTAGTTGTTTAGCTTGTACTGTTTGGTTGAAAGTGCATCAAGGGCACTCCTCAGCTACTGATACGCGCAAGAGAAGTGGGCGCTGCAGAACAATCGTCAAGACAGTTGTCGACAGCACCCCACGCCTTCTCTATTTAAAAGCCGCAAACCACCTAATGCCGCAAACTCCACACCACATCAAGTATATCAAGTATGGCATGAAACGCCGGCGATATTGTTCAAATAGTGGTGCGTCGCAAACTCGCATGCCACTAATATTTTCATACCCAGTCAGCCACGCCTGTACTTGTGATGCTCTTGCATATTACGATGGTTCACAATAAACAGGACCTCACACCTTGAACCCACTCCCCGCCTAATGCAAGAAATATATGTCACTCCAACCGATCCGTCCGATATCAGCATTGTCCCTTCGTGCAAAGAGCTAGACGTGGTGGCGAGTGATTCGACTTGGGCTCGTTTTTACGAAATACTCATCCCCTCACACGCCTTGCGCTCCCCCCTTCCCGTATGTACGCGTGTTGAACAACTTCTTTCAATGCAAGATCGACAAGCGACGGGTCGTGAGCGAAGAAGAGGGAAGGCGATGGGCCGCGGGCCACGGCTTTGTGTACTTTGAAACATCTGCCAGCTCCGGTGCAAGCGTGGGAACAGCCTTCATGAAGCTTTTCGAAATGGCGTTAACGAAGATGAAGGAAACATAAAATATATAGTATTATTATGAACTGTCACGGCTTGAAATCGTGAATTATTTGTGCAGAGGTAATGAAGAAAGTGCATTCAAGCTTGCTTGAGTTGACAAAAACCCGAATCAGCCACGTTGCACGTGTTTTTTCACAACAACAAAGGCCCCACTCACGTTTTGTTCAAATAAATTAAGGGGCCTCACCGCTACTGGGCATCACTATAGGTTTGGTAACACCTTCATTTGGAGGGCGTTGCTTGGAAACATCCCCCCCATTTTTGGCAAAAACACTTTGACAACTCTTAGCTGTAGGCACCCAAGAGGAGAGGAGACTTGGTATGGACCAAAGATGAATTGTTTCTTGGAATCGTGGTGTCCGACACACCCCTTGCGGTGGTCCCAAGTACTCAGGTGCATGCCCACGAGAAATCAGTGTTGAGCGTAAGTAGTACTCCAGCTCTTCCTCGTTTTCTGCGCACAAAGCGCGACGATCGTTCGAGAAACTTTAAGGCCCACGCCTGAGCGTTGCACTCCATCATAACATAACATTTATCCTGCAGCCTACCAAAATGGTGTTTTTATGGTACAATCACCGGCTGATATTGCACTTACCGCACATTATATTATCGGACTGATCTGCGTAATAATTCAGGCAGACAGACCAGCACTTCTGAATACGAAGATGACCCCGCCTGGAGTTTTTCTTTGCGTTGCCGCAACTGATTCGGGTGGAAATGTATACCGTCGGTATGTCATAACCAGCCACTGGTGTGCACTTGACCAACGGCGTTTTATGTTCCAGCCGCTCACCTCCACACCGCAAGCATTCAAACATCGCCGAAGCCAATATGATAATGGTAAGTGAACACAATATTACGGGGGACCATAGTAAATAGAACCTAATATTGTTGGTAAAAATAAAGAAATATATAGGTTTTTGTGTCCACCGTAGGTCCTATTTACTATGGTCCCCCGTAATAATAGTGGTTGTGGAAGTAGAAGAATAACTTTGTTAAGGTACTCCTGGAGAGATCGCCCACGGAGAAGTCACCGCAGTACCATCGGAGCCACATCACTGCTGAGTCGCTTCGTAACGACGCCGGGGTCCTCCTTAGATGCTCAGCCCACAGAGAAACTAGGGCGGCCGCTCGGTGCAGTCCGTAGCGGGTTTGCCCTCGGCGATTACTGCTTCGGTTGATCCCGCTGCTTCATACCAGGTATACCGCTACCGCTGGAGCTTCAACCACCGCCACCCCGACTAGGACGACCGCAATATTTAGAGCGTCGGGGCGGCAAAACGAGGGATGCTCGTTTTCGAGACATGTTATCCGCAATCACGTGAAGATACTATGTGTCTCTCCGACGAATGTCGTGGGGGTCAGGCACGGGAGAAACAAACTGGTGGGGCTCCAAAGGTATCGAGGGGTTGGGCGGCGATATCCCGACAGACGCGAGGCGAGAATCCTCGTTAGCCCATATCTTGGCGGTCGGTTTTCCGACGGAAATCACAGGCGGAGCGGGTGGGTCGGATGGGGGTGTCTGGTTGGCTAATCGCGGTGGGAGTAACGTACTGTGGGCGGCGGGGGCCAGCAGCCAACATGGTTGCTTGCTGGCGCTACATTTCTCGAGGGGATTTGCTGCTGGCAACTGTTTTGCATTGTCCGTCGCCGTAGACAGTCGAGTGTGTTCGTCGAGACGGGCCTACCAAACGCGCTCGGCGTCGGCACGGTCGGCCATCACCTGCCGTTGAGGGTCTAACCTTACAGGGTTTACCGCGTGTGTCTGGGCGACGGCCGCGGTAGCGGTAGCCTCCTACTCCTTACACTACCTTCTGCCAGGGGGGGCACTCCAAATCTTCCTGTTGGTGACGGCCGTCGCGATCGGTGGCCTGGACATACTGCCCTACGACGGAACGATCGACGATCTGATTGCGAACTACCGAGGGGAACGCCCGCCACTGCGCAAACTAAATATTCAGTGCATTGTGAACGTGGGATTTTTTGGCATCGTGATTTCGCTTTTGGCGGCGCACGAATCTTGTGGTGGCGAGGGTAGCCGGTGAGTTGGTTTCTTGTGTAGCAGGAGGAGGAAGGAAGGGGGGGGGGGGGGGGGGGAGTCATAGCCGACCTGCGGTTCTAGCGGGCTCTCACGCATGCGGCGAAATAGATGCCCCCAACATTTGTTTCGCCTGCGGCGACATAGGTTGGCGTGCGAAGCCCAAGTTGCAGCAAGCCGTACATAGCTTCCGGCGCCAGTTACAGGTAAATGGCAATTTACGACCCGAAAATTGCGCCAGCGCGACAGCAGTGCAGCAACCAACCAATGTCCTGTGGGCAGTCACTACCCCCCTCCCCCCCCTGTCCCCCCCCCCTAGTCCCGCCCGTAGCAAGAAATTACTCGTTTCTGTTAAAAAGGGTGAAACCACAATTCTGATCAGAAAGTAACGCTAGCGCAACAGCGCACCAACTCTAACTAATTACCTGGCAATCACTACCCCCCCCCCCCCCCCTCGGTTCTCTCCTCCGAGTCTTGCTGTTACGGTAATGCTTTGAATGACTGTCTGTACGATAAGTACATATCCAACGTATCTTTCTTGTGGAGATAACAGTTGATATGTGTAAATAAAACCGCCTTTCACAGCACATCCGCACTACCCTATATCCGCACGAGTTTAAAAACCTCCTGGTAACGACGAACAAGTTGAGCGCCACCCAGACGCTAACATACTCCAGGTATATAACGGTAAATCGGATGCGTTACACGCATACATACGTGGGGACAATGGAGCACACTTCCTACACTTCCCGCTTCACGAACAGGGTGGTTCGTAGTGAATGGTAAAACATAAAGGTACAGTAGTACTTGCAAATGAAGTTTGACCGTTTATTTTGCCATGACTATTCTGGAGCCATGGCGGTAGCGTGTAAGATGGAGCGTCGGCGAGTACAGGTTGGACACCACCTGCCGCATGCATTGGACAGATGCACAGATGTTCGTAACACGTGAACATTGAATTGTACGCCCACGGAAGCAAGGGTTGGGGGGGGGGGGGCTGTTTAGTTATTTTAATTTTGAGATACCAGTTATAGGGTTTATCACCCCGCGAATTACAAGCCATTTGATCAGAGGCGGAACTCCTCGAGATCACGACATCACGACACACGATACAACACCACCACCAGACACTGCACTTAGCTCACCCATGGCTAAATCGAGCAAGAAACAGTGCAGAACGCCAAAGCCGCAACGCCAAGGTGGCGGTCTGGTGGTTGTCACCGCACGAAACCTTACAGCCAGGTCTAGCAGGCCTCCTCCAGCCGGGGGCAAAAAAGGCCAAAAGCGCAAGAAGCAAGGGTCCCTATTGGGCGACCTGACAATCGACGAGAGCGATGAGTTCGATGCGTCTACTCCTGACTCGCCGCCTCAGCCCTTACTTGTCGGCGCTGGCGGAACACGAACACGGGATTACCTCTTTTCGTCAGCCCACTCGCGCTTGCAGCGCTTGTGTTACCTGTTGTCAACCAGGCCACAGGCACGGGGCGAGGAAGCTTGCAAGGGTAAGGGTAGTGGTGGTACTGAGGAAGGCGGTTGTCACGCCGTGGTCTTCGTGGAAATGGCTGCCGCTGCGCAGGAGCTGGTTGCTAATTTGAAGGCGCTCGGTCTCCAGGCGTTCGTCTTGCACGAGCGGACGCCGAAAGCCCAAGTGAGTTGAAGAGCCAAGTGATCGCCCTCTCGATACGACCTCTCAGTGCGGTCTGAACGGCAAGTGATCGTGCGGTGCCATCCTGCTGGACGCTTACCTGGTACCTGGTACCTGGTACTTATTAGTGGAACGTTCTCGCCAGGAGAAACGGCTTGCTGCTGCTGTGTACGAGTCTCATCGTACATGTACAAAGGACGAAAACAGCACTGCCCGACCTTGCCGTAAAACGCAAAGGGCTGCGGGCTTTTGGAACAATTTTGTGGGTGGAGATTGCTATGTTGCTGTGGGCCACACGCTGGTAGCGCTCCCTCTTAGCCTATATACATGGGCGCACTCTATTGTAGCATGCAGCGAGTACTCTTGTGATGACCTGTGAGCTGTGAGGCAGCGTCTCCTTGGTTGTTCCGCGCGCCAGAAGCCACCGAGCGCGGTAGTCGCATACCGGCCTCGAACACACCGCTTGTATGCGACTCTGTCCATGTTGCTGTACTTAGCCAGTAGCAGCCGACTGCCGGCGTAGTGCTGTGTCTTCACCAGGGTACTGACCATACGTGGTGTATGTCCTCACAGCAACGTATTGCATGACAGCTCTACGAGTACAGACGCTAGTTCTGACACTGTCGCCAATATATCAAGTGATGCACCACATCTTGCAGTCGACGAATCATTAATAGCTGCGATCGTAACGCCCGATGCTGCCTTTCTTTCTCTGGCCTCAGGCGCAGGAGCACGTGAAGCGTTTCTTGTCGGCGCGGTCTGCCGAGAGAAGTTCCGTGGTGCTCTTGACCAACGCGGCGATAACCCGATCGCTGTCCATCGGACCAGTCCCGCTCGACAAAGGAATGCTCGTGAGAATCGTGCACTTCGATGCTCCGGAGGGCCAAAAGAACGAAGCGGCCCGAGAGCGCATCTCCGAAGGCGTTTTCCATGGTCGGGGTGCGGGGATGGCGGAGGAGGTGCATTTGGAGGGGGGGGAGGCCGGTCGGGCCTGGTACCGTTTGTTTTTGAGGATGGGGCGATGAGCGGGATCCGTTCCAGGTATGTACAAATGATACGGCGTTGCGTTGTGCATTTCTGCTGTAACGTGAAACTACAGCAGTACAGTACGTACCTTGGTACTTACAGTAGTATGCGAAGATAGAGCATTCGAATGCGGCATTTTCTATGGAGGCTGTTTCCTATGCGGTTCGATTTCGAGCTTCGAATGTGCGAAATCCGACCTGAAAAAAATCGATTCGAGAATCCGAAGGCCCAAACGCCAGATTTTGGCCCCAAATCGGACAACTTGGGCCATCAGATTTTTAAATCGAAAAATTGCTTGGTCTCTATATTCAAGATGTTACCCACGCCAGCAAGAAGCAGCAGCAGAACGACCGATGAGTTGGATGATGTCACAGCTGTGTAGGGAAGTTACTTCGCGCGCGACTAGCAGTCAGCGGTCGACATGTCTCTACGTGGCCAGACTACAGTCGGCTGGCGTGGGCTCGGGCCTAGAGACCAAGAGAAGCGCACTCGACGCGCACCTCTCCGTGGATACGTTCTCGTAGACTACAGCAGCAGCGGTCAGTCACGTTGTGAAATGCTAAATACCAAGACAGGTTGACTCTACGTAGCGCACTCGGCACGTCTCTTCACCGCTAGACCAGAGGCAGTCAGCGTGGGCCCGCACGCTTGGGTCCTAGGCGCAGTGCATCACACTCGGCGCGTCTCTTCGCAGCGCCAGACCACAACAAACTGCAGTTGGTCTCGGCGTTGGCTCGAATCTCTGCACAAGTACTCGCATTAAATCCATGTTTTTTGCATAGGAAGACTGTTTCGATTCGCGAACTTCACAGCTGAAAATAAGTGCAGTCGGGTCGAAATCTGAAGCTCAAAATCTGAACCGCATAGGAAACGGCCGGACAGCATCTCGCACCGTGTTCATGGCCCGTGATTGCTTGGCGGATCTGCGTGGGAACCGTGTTTTTGTTTTTACTATGCATGTGTATGTTTTTTTTGTGTCATATTTGACGCTTGGGCTCCCTGCTGGCTTGTCGACGGCACGTACCCGCACGATTGTATCGAAAACTTCATCCTCTCTATTTTTTTGCTTGGTATCTCGTCAAAACATGTACCTGGTATAGGCTTGCCGTAGCCAAAAAGCTATCGAGGGCAGTGGCGATGAGCGCTGGGGAGGGGGAGGAGAGAAGCATGCAGCGTGCCGCAGCTGCCGCGGGCTTGGAGTGGGAAGCCGGCGCTGGGCAAGGGTGAGGACAGCAGCGCCAATTCGATGCTCTCAAAATTGTTTCGGGCGCCTGCGTACATGACCTGTTGGAATGCTTGTGGTTGAAACGTCGGGCGACACAGGCGGTAGTTGTCGGTGGGTGTGTCGTGCATGGTTCGAGACGTCGTCGTTATTGGTTATTTACAGCGTCTGGCTTTAGGCTGAGGTAAAGTATGCCCTCTACAGTCTACAGCAGTACTTCTGTATGGGGCGTGCCCTGCGTGTTCCGGCATGACGACGTCGAACTTTTTTTGAAGTAGATCAGCTAGCTTGACCGCAGCAGCACTGTCCTTGCTATACATACACATGGTGCAAGTCGCAGTAGAGAAAAAGCTTGCTCAGTTTGACTGTTGGTCAGGTATTCATTCATCTTAACGCCTCCATTAGTATAACTCCTTCAATCAAGACGTTATTGGGGATAAGCTACTTGGAAGTTATGTCGGATAAGTTTTCAGTTCCAGAAGGGTTAACTATAAGACATGTGAGCCTAACCGCTGCCCTTTGCCGCTTGTCGTGCCGTCTACTAGCGAGAGCGGAGAAGAGGCCATCAAGCGCGAAAGGCGACGGGGTCATGCTCTGCAAGCGGCCGCGCTCAGGGAAAAAATGAGCGTGCTGCTGAGCCAGCGACTGCTGCTGCTGCCAGCGGGAGCGCCGAGCGGGAACATGGTTGCGTCGACTTCGATTGCACAGCAGCAAAACAGCAAGGACTTACGCAAGAAAATGTTGGTGTTGGGCATGATCCGTGGGGCGCAAGCGGTGGAGGGCGGTACCGGAGGGGCGCCCGAAGACAGAGCCGCGGCGCAGACTCGTTGGCTTGACGGCTCTGCGGGGAAGCTGTTTGGTGGCAGCTGGAACGGTAGTGTTAGAACCGGTGCAAGCTGCGATAGCACATCTCTCGACGTGCGCTCGCGAGTTGCTGCAGCCAAATCGGCGGCAGCTGGACGCCCGAGCGGCGGCAAGGAAAAGCGAAGCGGGGATGTTTCGCTTGAGCTAGCGAAGTGGAACCCCAACCCTGACACGCCCGACCCTGATAAATGGGGCGGGCGGTGGGGGAAGCCGTGCGGGCACAACGAGGTGGGTTTTGGGATGGGGCGATTGGTTGCTATCGTAAGGCTAGCGGATCTAGGCCACGTTGGTTGTTGACATTGGAGGATGCTATGCCTTCAGGAGAGCTGGGGTACGTAAATTGCCCTGGCTTGCTTAGTGGCCGGTTGTCACTATCCAGACTGCCCGAATAAAGATGAAGGCCACGCAATCCGGGAGAACACCCGGCGGGTAGGGCACCTCATCGTGCGCGCTTTAGACACCGCACTCCTAGGATTTTCGACGAAGGTCATGAACGAATTCCCGAAAAATACAACTATACAACTGCTACTCGTGTCTGCTACCCCCCCCCCCCCCACCTCCCGAGCAGGTGGTCCTGCAGCACCTGCGACCGTTTGCTCCGATGGAGGTTATTAATACCCGAGTGTGCTCCAAGGCGTCCCCGGCCCCCGGAAACACCGGCTTCGACGGCTGCGTGGAACTCCTTTCCTTGAAGTGCCGAGCGCGCGAGCGAGCCTTGACTGTGTGGGACGATGCGTCGTTCTTCCACATCGATAAGGCCGGGGTGTGCTCGTCCTTGCGAAAACAGGCCATGCTGCACCTTTCCCTTCCGACCCTGAGGTTCTTGTTTAAAAACATGAGGAGCTTTACCGTGTGCGGCGAGGGCCGAGAGCCGCCGCGGGAGGTGGCTAGGGCGGTCATCCGCTCCGTGGGGTGGGGCGCTAAGCAGGTGATATCACGGTGCTTGTAGTGTTCTCTAGGAACGATCCCTGGCGCAAGGTTACAGATACGATGCCTTAGTTGATGGTTCAACGTGATTGCTGCGTGTGGGCTTCCTATCCCTTCGACAAGGACATTTTTAGCTAACCTGGTACCTAGTAGCCTTTTACCTGTCGAGCCTTGGGGTAGCAGACGTTTCGTAAAAAGCATACCAGGTACCAGGTATGTATTTGTACCGAATCTCTTCCCCACCCACCCACCCCCACCCGCCCACCCTTTGCTGTATTCGCCGAACCGCAGTCCAAGATTGGGCCTCTGTCCGCGGAACTCTCGACACGAGTCATGTCCTTTGTGCTGTCCGGCGATCGGGCCACATGGAGATCTGTCGCGGCAGGATTCGGAGTAGGGGAGGTGCGCCGAGCAGCTCCTAACGCCATCAGAGAAATACAAAACCCCACGGTCGCCTTTTCTAGCAAAAAAGAAAAGGAGAAATTTCAACTTGTGATGGGGAGCGGGATCCACCGGGCGGCCAAGTCTTTGTAAATGGCGCCGCCAGGGAGGTAGTAATTTAGTAATTTTGTCTTGAAAATCCATTTTTATTCTTCCAAATAATCGTTGTGCGTCTGTCTGCCATCGCAGCATTAATCAGGGAATCTTGCATGGTTTTCGTGTTAAGCACAAGTTTTTTTTTTTTTAGTGCGGGAGATCAGGGCACAGACCCCGGACACACATTTCTCAATCTGCAGTAAGGCTTGAGTAGTGGCAGTCGCGAAACACATATCCTCGAGCCGCCTCCGCCTGCTGACACTTGTACCCCCTGGTCGCCAAAAACTAAAACACTTGTGGACCCGGGCTGCACGAACGACTCGGCACCAAAAGCATTGCCTGCGACGCGCGGGTCCACAGATCGATGGCCTACGAGGCATCAAACTGACATGAAATGAAACTACTCCCATCACCCGCTGCCCATAACCAAGCGTTTCGCGCACAACAGACTAGTCCATTCTTCGTACGACGCCCCCCCCTCCGCAGTACACTCCTACTCCTACGAGTACCGCTACATATTACTGTACTACCGCTACATATGTACAAGGAGAAACACAAATGTGATCGCCATAGCTTGAGCTCAAATATCACCAAGGATGCCTCGCCATACTGAAATACAGGAAAGGGTCAACGGCGTACAGAATAACGCGCGTCCAACTACGACCTGGGGCGCGCGGTTCAAATCAGCGACGAGCGGGGACAAAAGCGCACATCCCCTCCCTGAAAACGCATTGCTCTTAAGCACGGAACATCGCGGGGGCCCAAACAAAAATCCAGTAGCTTGTTGCCGCACTGCACCCACCCTTTGGGGACAAAACACTTAGAATTAGAGTAGGATCATCTCTGCAGTGGGTAAAGGGTTAGGGTTTTTGCGTCATCTCCAAAAATCGGAAGAATGCGCTGTATGAACTGTCCAGATCGTGCAGCAGCTGCCTCGCTTGGTCCTCCGACAGCTCGTCCGCGGCACGCATTCCGTTGAGGGTAACGATCCACTCTCTCGTCTTCGATGTGCCTTCGTAGTCGCTCGGTAAGCCATCCACCTGTGTTTCACATTATCGGCGCCGGCGGAGGGGATGGGGGGGACGTGTCGGCGATTCTGCCCTTTGTAGTATCGCAACTGTTCCTGCCAGCAGTATTGGGGTGCTTGATGACACGCAAAAGCCGTTTAATCTGCTGTACAGCGACCAGCCGACCACCTCTGATTGCTATGTGGAGCAAGGCCGGACGGGGCCTATGGAGACAGGCCACTGAGCGCAGATTTCCATCCGTCCTTCTGATGCTTTCACAATCCTGAAAGGGGTCAAGGTTCGTTCCCTAAGAACCAACCGACTAGATAATAGTACCGAGTAGTAAGAGGAGGGGGGGAGTGCCCAGGAGGTCGCGAAAAAAAAAAAACGGCTTGTTTTTTCAAAATGACGACGGGAAATCAAGCTTTGAGACATCGCCCCGGGCTCTTTCTTGTTCCAGCTCAACCACCGGCACCTGTCATATATATGTAACCTCCCGAAAAGAAGAGCAAGCGAAAAAAAAAAAAACACGAACGACGTTGGAAGGAAAAAAACTCAAAGAGTCCAAAAATCGAAAAAAAAAAAAAAATGCCATGCACGTTCTGCGCGGGAAAAAAATTAGCTCTAGCACACGCGCCTTTTCCCTCCCCGCTTTCTATCCCCTCCTCTCTCTCGGATCTGTTTTACGCACCTTATTCAACCGGTCCGAAAGGTCGTAGATCAGAGGTTGCACCTCATCCACAGCTCTCTGCTCCAACTTCAAGGCGTCCATCGCCGTGATAAAGCATTGGGTCTGGACATCAAACAGGGGCACCGTACGTACGGAATACATTAGAGGGCGCGAGCCGTCGAGAGTCGGCGACCCATGAGTGGATCACCGCACGGGGCATCGGCTTGCTACTCGATCAGCGTCGATTCGACTGAGGGCAGGCAACGGCCTTAATCGAAGGTGCCTCGACTTGAAGGTGTGCGCATCCGACTTGTGCTTCGTGCACGATTCTGCAACGGGGACGCAAGAGTCAGAGCTGATGCACCATGTTACAAACAAAATTCTGCATGTGACGCCGCTCGCAAACCCTTGGGGGCTATGTACGCGAACGCAACAAAAAAAAATCGTTAAATAGTCGACCGACACGGCAGAAGCAGCAGCAGCAGCTAGAAGCAGCAGCAGCTAAAGAGCGTACCGGCCGTGCGTGGAACATCGCGGTAATTTGAACCACACCGCCTCGGTGAGTGGGAGACTACAGTCACATTCGCTCACCGTTTCGGCCGCCTGGCGAGCCCTTCCGATCTGGTCCCTTTCGTCCACTTGGCGGTGGAGCACAGTAGCGGGGACTCCGTATTTGACGAGTCTATCCATTGCGTATGGGCAGTCCAGCTGGTATTCTTTGATAAAATTGCTGTAAGGCAGACGGAAACAAAAGGCACAACAGGGTCGGTGGCCAAATTCGGGTAACCGCCAGAATGACCATTCACTCCAGGGCCGGCTTTGCTGAACACCGCGCCAATATCGTATCCATTGTGTCCTCGAGGTGAACACAACTTAAAAAATATCCAATCGTACGAGTATGTCATCTACACTTAATGCACCAACCCAACATATCGATATTGATGGTGTTATCTGGATGGACACAAGTTATCAATTGTTCCATCTGAATCGGAGCATCCTGTGTACATTGACGGGCTTCCCAAGCGGGTACAGATCTCTAGGAATTTAACGCGTAACGGGCAATGCTGCTGTTGGTAGGGCATCGCAACGCAGGCCGCAACATCGAAGGCACGGTTTACCACAGAACGGCCGTGATTGTGGCGGTTTTCATGGACGAAACAAAAAGCTACTAGGAGCACGACGCGCTCGACAAACTGCCATCGGGGGCAACCATTGCCCCAAAGACAAGACTTTTGCGATATTTTTCTGCGGCAACAGGGCGTAAACCTTTGACCCACACAACTCCAGGCTGTAGTCAAGTAGTCCAGTTGGTGAGTTCCAAGACCACCCCAGGGCACAGACGAGCAGCTAAACGTGTACGAGGACCTACTGTGCGTCTCAGTAGCTTCGAACGTGATCCACACAGGGCTGGAGGATCTCAACCCCCCCCCCCCCCCCCCCCCCCCCCCCTCCTGCCTCACGTCCCAGATCACTACGTAATCTGTAAGGATCTAGCTCATTACTGTGGCGACCGCTCTAGGATATGCCAGATGCGCGTGGGTGCAACCGGGGGAGTAGCCTACGCAGACAGTCCGTAGAAAACGGTGTCTAACTTTCTGTCTCAGGATTTCTGCCGTACGCCTGCCGATAGATGGACACTACTCAGACAACATAGACGATTCGACGTCTACGAAATGAAAACACGTACGTACAGCAGCGTGCTGTCTGTCTAGGAAAACATGGACGGTGTATGACAACTTCAGAAGAAGCAAGAGCTACTTCATGCCCATTGAATACAACACACGGACTGGTTGACTGCTACTAGATAAGATGGACTACTATTGTTTTTATGTAGATTATGTAGAATACCGAAAAGCGCGGACCCCTTGATGTCTACCATACGTCAGAAAACACACGGAAAGTTCGATGTTCCAGTTTGGCCAGGAAACACGAACTCACACAGCGCTGGTGATGCTCCCGTCCGCCAGCAGGGCGCTCTCCGCATCCTTGTACTGTGAAATAAGCGCCGAGCACTCTCGGGTGTACTTCGAGACACAAGGAGCGAAACAAAGCCAGATACATGGAAGGGCAAGGGGGTGTGGTTCTTCAGATGCCATCGGGAGGGTCGACCTTGTCCTGAACGACGGCTGAGCTGGGCATCAAAGCAAGGGGTTAGCAGTGAGCCGGCGCTCGTCAGCAGTCGAACTGCAAGATGCTTGCTACCTCGCCTGTTCGCCTCCACCTCCATCCACCCTACTCGACCCTTGGGGACCCCGAGGTAGCGACCGACTAAAACAGCGACCAATAAGGTGATGTCAACCGTCCGCGCGATAAGTACCGTATTGATTGAGTATGATTGTATAAACGGTAACTATATCCAGGGACAGAGCGGTATCTATCTTCCCCCAATCACGCCGCCGTGGCCCTTTCTGTAACCGTAACCGTCACTTTTTACCGCCATCTTACCCCTCTCAAGTCTTACGAGGGGTAACAAAAAAATTGAAGAAAAAAAAAAAATCAATACGTAGAGCTGCGAGGCAAGTGTGAGGTCGAAGAATTTCATCAAAACTCACCTTAATACTTCCATCGCGCGTGCTGTGCTACGGGGTGTGCGGGATTTTAGAGCGGTCTACTCTGCTGTTATACCACGCATGTTTATACGTGTGTGTGGAAACTGTGAACGGTCTGCAAAGGCAGGAGAGCCAGCCCCTAACTCCAGTTGCGGCTGCAGCGATTTACACGGCAGAGTAGAATCATCGGGCACTCTGCTTCGCAGCTAACTATGTAATGTGTAACCGCCGCAAACACGCCTCCCTCACAATGCGGGGGGGTTGGGTATTGAGAGCTGCTGTGAGGAATAAGGAGAGAGTTGGTTGCTTTGCGAGTAGGACAGCGGTGGTGCTTCAGCCGCATCCGCCGTGAGAGACGTACACGTAGAAACGATTGCTTATGTAGGGAGGGCACCGTCTGGACAAAAGTCGCACACAGCAGACAGCGCCGTACGAGCCCCCAGCCGCCTGCTGCGATTCGCTGGACGGAAACCCAGCACAAGCCTACCATGATACTGGCAAGCGGAGTCTCGACGCTGTTGCTGCTTGGAACGCAAACAACAGCAGCAGTAGTAGTGCGAGCTGTGTCACGCGTGACTCCTCCGTTTGCCTTCAAATGTTCGCGGTGCGTTGGTTCCATAGGTCCCATTGCGCTGCGGTGTGCGGAAGCTAGATTCAATCCGTGGTTATTGTATAATTAATCATCTTTAGCACTCTGTCCTCTGTACCAGGCACCGAGAGGCCCAAGAGCGCCCGAAGAATACCAGCATGTGCACGATCATCGTGCATATCAGATCATACATACCTCATCTCGGCCGATTGAGCTCTTGATCCGCGCGTTCTCGAGATGCTCGGTAGTCTTGATGATGGCGAAAAACTCCGAGAGCTTATCCCACTTCCGACGCTCCCACGCGTTGCTGTACAAGGTGACTTCCTCCTGGAAACACAACAAACACGAGCCACGAGTGGGAACGGAGCGGCCGGCGAAGAGCGTGCTGATGCTGCTGCTGTATTCGTACTCGTGAGCCTTGGTCAAGGCAGACCTCAAGACCTCAACCTAGCCTGTCTTTTTCTTGTTCTACGATTGACGAAGACAAGAAGAAATTCAATTCAAGCGCCTGCTGTGTATTTTACTGCCTGATATGACCGAACTGGATTATCTATTGCTTGTATGCATGTCCAACCCAATCACACAAGAGGCCCAATTCTTCTGGGACAGTATATTTCGGCGTGAGAGGTGGATAGAGCAACCTCGCATAGTATTGGGGCAAACAAGCACTTCAACCGATCTCTGCAGTCGTGATCAGTCGGAGAGTCCGGCCAGCCCAAGTACGAATATTTACGACAACAGTGTGAACCTCCGCAGTGTCGACCTACTAGAGGGGTGCGATTTGTCGCCCCTGAGTCTCACATCTAGCTCGGATGATTGACGCTTCAGATTTCCTCGGGCGTGATCGGAGTAATCGGTCGCCATGGTGAAGGTCTGCGGCCTTGCGAGCTGGCGGAGCACTTCAGATGCAACTTTGACGTGTACACAATCCCGAAGCCTGCCTGAAAGGCAACAAAATGGAGTTCAACTCCGACTATGGCGTTCTTGTTGCGGGTTATTTCTCTTAACATCTGTTATTTTGTTGAGTGACCTTCCCGGGTTTTTTTTTGTCTGTTTTTCGGGAAAAAAACGGCAACACATGTGCTACAAGCAACCTTCGACTGAAAGGAGACTTCACTGCAGTCTGTGCAGCGTGCAGGAAAACTTTCATCTGTTTGCTGTCACACAAATTTCGCGGATAACCGCTCGTACTACGAGCTCCGTACTACTCTGTAGAATAATTAACTAGCTGATAAGCTGGTGGCCTTGCCCAAGTTCGACCCTCGAGCTTGAGATTGTTGACCAATCTTGCTGCTGGATCCTGTAGTACCGATCTTTTATTATATCCTGTTATTTTTTCGTGTGCCCGAAGACGGAAAATAAATAATTCTCTCTATTTCCAGTACGAAATAATTAAATTGAAATTGGGGTCAATTTATTTAATTGTTTTGGTCAGATAGCATTTCCGAATCGAAAAATAAATAATTACCGAAAGGTTCCTCGAAGATTTTTTATATATATATATATTTATAAGAAACTAAGAAAGCACGTCAGCTGTGAGTTCAACCGATATATTTGAAATTTAGTTGTTCTTGGGCATTCGCAATTTCTTTGCGAGGTCCTCTTACAATCTGTGAGTACGGATCTTTATGTCGATACGCTGTTCAGCTATTGTGCTTCCTGTTGGGATCAAAAGGTACGGGCGAAGACCCAACCCAATTAACCCCTAACCCTATAACCCTAAACCCTAACTCTGACCCTAAACCACAGTCAAAACGGCGGGCCAAAACTGGCCATAAACGCGACGCGGCTGCGCCGCGTTTGGATCGAACGAGGAAATTTCTCAATTACGAACTACGATTCCGAAGTGCAGGCCACGCTATTATTAATAGTTTTTTTTCCAGTCAAAAACACCCTGATTTTTTTTACTCTCACATATTTTATAAGAAACTAAGAAAGCACGTCAGCTGTGATTGTAAACCCTACCCTTCTTTGTTGCATGAGCAAAAGGGTTTATTGCTGTACACGTGGTAAATGAATGTGTATAATGCAAGGAAGGAGTATCTAGAGCAAGTAGCAAGAATAGTAGTACATATCTGATACGTAAGCATATGCAGCGCGTAAAATTTTTATGCGCGCATTTTGCGCGCGTACCTCAGGTACACAGACACTACTTTCAATTGTCATCATATATGCTTGCCATCCGACAATGCTGTGCAGCATGAGCTTCAACGTTGATCGCTCAAAACATTCCTGATTTCCTATTTTCAATATTAATATTAATAGTATACCAGGCATACTACTACATACACAGCAGGTCTGCTTGTTAGTATTAACGGTAGTTACTGTAAATAAATAGTTGGTTTTTCAGTCACAGTTAAATATTAACGCCCCCCCTCCACCCCCCCCCCCCTGTATATTCTGTAGGTTGGGTTGGCGTCGGTTGGCAACGACACTGCAAAACATGCCGCTCACTACTTACGTGAACGAGACAACCAGGGTACCGTTTTTTTTTTTTTTTTTTTTTTTTGGCGGTCGCCCACAGCTGGTCGTCGAGTTAGATCATTTGTGCGAGGTAAATAATCTTTACTCTGCACAACAAGGGAATTGATCGTTTCACGTAGTGTTCAAGGTAAGGCACCCATGAGGCAGTTACATAGTACTCCCATTGCTGTCTCTGGAAGTGGCTACACCGGAAATTAAATTAACTCATATTGAAGCTGTCATCCATATGCAAGTCCGCCTCACAAGCGGTCCTTAGTAGGATGCAGCTCACCCTTCATGCGACTCACCGGACACCTCACGGCGCTTCGCGCTTGGTGCAAGCAATGTCTGCCTGGTCGGTGAAAACCCGACATGCTCCGTCCCGGCATTGTAGGGATGCGAGGGTCTATGGTCATACGACTACGGCCATGCATGAGATCGAGTACATCTCTCCTATCGAGTACACCCCCCCCCCCCCCCCCCCCCCCCCCCCCCCCGCCCACCTGTAGCTGGCACATTTATTTGGGCTCTCTGTTAGATGTACAGGCCCTCCCTTGGCACGCTATTGGTAGGCGTAGAACCCCACCGCTCGCTGTGCGTCTTCGTGCCCACCTGCAAATAGTCTTTGAATTTTGCAGTCTTCATGTAAGAAAATTCAATGCGGCGGGGTTGGGCGTCCCGCCTGGGTGATCGGTCTATTCTGTTGCTCGTATCACGAGCATGTAGTATGTGTGTTGCATCTCAGCCATATGTAGAGGAAGGACGTCTTGCATTGGCTGAAAGAAGGTTGTCAGGTAGTGTGTGGACGCTGAGGGGTGGTGCGCGGCGGTACTGGATCGACATATAGAAAGGGAGCTAGGAGGTGCCAAATAGACCCCTCGCCAGAGATCAGTGCAAGTGTTAAGATCAAGCATGCGGGACACTTTGTATCCCAGGACAGGTTTGCCTATTAAGTCGGTATTCGTTGGTACTCACGTGTGTTGCTTGCTTAGAGATAGAAGAAGGGCAGTTATATTCCTTTCGTGCACGCGGAGACTGAGACCAAGCTCGTGCGGGTCTGGAAAACCCCTGGTTTTCCACCTAAGATACGCCTTCCAAGTACTACAAATACGTGCCCAGTGCCTGAACCCACGTAATTACCGGGCTTCCAACGTTATACAAAGCAGTATTATAACACTAGCCCACTCTGATGAGCCGTATATGCAGAATGATGGGAAATTCATGGAAACCCCGATTCCACGAAATGGAACATGAGTCGAAGATGCGGCTCCTCAAAACCCACTCCCACACCTCTGAACGGCAAGGCAACGAAGCCGCAAAGTACGTTAAAAAAATGAAAGGAAGACTCAGCCTTAAGGGGCAGAAGTAATTCGTCAATGAAAGCCATCGCCATGCCGCCAGCACGGGGGGGGGGGAGGCGAGGAAGATGCATGGAAAAGCGAAAAGTGAACACGGAAACGAAAAGAAAAATCACACGGAAGACGGCAAAAACCACCTAAGCCCAGTCCACAAATCTGAAAACGCGTCCTGGGCCGCAAATGAGCGGCTGAATACCCAGACAATTCCCGACACTGGGCGGGGGGCGGTAGGCAGGACAAAATACGCAAAAACACATCCCCAACCCAGCCCCCAAAAAAAGAAAACAAACCGGAAACACATCGAGCGGAAAAAAAAAAACACCTCCCAAAGTCCAGGAAAACGACAAAAAGATAAATATCGAGTGCAGTCAAGAAGCGATACAAAGGAGTATCATAACACAAGCCCGAAAGAAAAAAAATACTACTACTTGCTCGTAGTGCAAAAAAGTGGCCCCACACAAAATCCAAGCACAATACGAGTATAGGTCCCTCAAGACGTGGGTGCACCTCTCAAGAGCTCAACGCGTGCTCACTGCAGTAGTACAGGTATGGTGCCCGGCGACGGTGAAAAATTCCAAGTCGGGAAGAAAATCGTCCCGGAGGGGCTCGGCCGCCAGGCAGTGGCCTGCGAATGCAGGAGGGGGCGCCTGGACCGTGCAGCAGATTGACCTCGATGACTGACTGCTTGGTGGCGTGGACGAAAGCGACTTTGGCGCTGACGTTTATGTATCGGGGGCGGAAGCCGCCTGGTTTATGTATCGGAGGCGGAAGCCGCCATGGGCGAAATTTCGCTGTCGGAAGCAGTGCGGTTCCACAGGAACAGCACCTCGCTCGAACCGCGGCAAGGGGCTAGGGGGGAGAGGAAGGAGGGGGGGGGGGGGTGAAAAATGCTCATGTCATGCATGGCCGTAGTCACTTGACCATAGATCCTCGTATCCCTACAATTCCGGCACGGAGCACGTCGATCGTTCACCTACCAGGCAGGCCTTATTGCTTGCCCCAATATGGAAGCGGTAGGGGGGCAAGGGTACGAGTGCGTGTAATAGTCCAAGCCCGAAAAGTGATGTACATGTAGGGGATAGAGATGTACTCGATCTCATGCATGGCCGTAGTCGTATGACCAATCGGTAGCTTGCGTTGTTGGACATGGTGTCCGCTGAGTGCGCATGCTCCGAAACGGCACAGCTATCTGCGACACTGGTGCCGTTAAATTATCTACTGGTACGACACCGCGCCAAGTTTGGAGCACACACCCCGGATGAGAACACGATTGTCACGAGCGACAGACAAACACCGCGAACAACACAAGAAAGGCAGGGCTCATGTTGGGGTGGAGGCGGCGGGTATGCGATAGGAGTGGGGCGTCGCGTCGACGTCGGAAGCTGCGTCGGAAAGGAGAGGGAGTCGCCGAGAAATCTGTCAACAGTCGAACATAGAAAAAGTGCGATCGGTGGAATCGGACGCGCGCGCTGATGATGTCATGTTTCATTGCCGTTGTCGGAGGGCGCAACACAAATAAAGAGGGGAGAAGGGGGGTCAAGAGGTGGTGCGCGGGGTGCAGCGCTGGCGGAGAAAGTCGTATATCATTGATCTATTTCTACAGCGAACCACACTGTACAGAATGTTGGCCGCAACAAAGGCTTGGACCACAGCGGAGGTCGACGATGCAGACTCCAATGAAATGCCGACGAGGTTGTATGATATCGTCTGTGTCTTCGAAGAGAAAAATCTTGGCGACCGTGTCCACGACAGTCTCGCTTGTTGCAGGCCGGATTTTGGTTCCAGCTCCCCTACACGATAATATCTGCTTCTTGATGCCGCGTTTTCAATCGTTAACCCCCTGCCAATTTTAAATCCCCTATATAGCGGTGCAATCGCTTCATCGTGGAACCGCCATGCCTTTCTCGGTACGTTCGTTCGTCGAAATGCAACTTGCAGGGCTATTCGAGTAGAAGGTGCGACAAACAACGTCACGTACGATTCGACTCAACAGCTCATCAACATCTGGGTGCTGTGTGCTTGTATACTCTGCTGTAGACCATCGACGCAACAGGCTACTATGAATACGAGTACCGTATAGATAGAGGTACATATCTTCAACACCGCCTCGTATTTCAGTCCCTTCAGGACTTGCGAGCCAAAGAGAATACAGGAGCAAACAAAAGATGGTTGTTGTTTTTGATTCCGACGTAGCTTCTACGGCATGTCCGTAGCAGCATGGCTCAACTGGTACGGCTGCGCGTTCTCACGGACAAGGCGGCGCACTTGAAGGCCCTCTCTCCTTGTATTTAGAGCCAAACCCGGGTCGAAAAAAGGGTACAACAAGAAAAAAAAACTCGCACACCTACGAGTTGGCGCCCTTTACTATGATTGTTTTCATATTTTTTTAGTTTCATCACATTATTATCCTCATCCAGCGCTAAAAATAGAAGGGGGGTGTGGCTATGCGCACATTTTGTCAAAACTACTGTAATCGGAAAATAACCTGCAAACTGGCTGGCAGTAACGCGGAACTATCACGCGGCTAAACCCTCCTGTCCCCCCCGGCTGGCAAGGGGGGCCCATTGGAGGCGCCGCCGCAGACAGGCAGAAATAAAAAAGGAACATTGAGCTATTTTCGCGTCACTACTACTACGTACTGCTGCATTTTTTGCGAGAAGCACTACCAATACGGGTACTACAGCAGTACCTCTATATACCTCGTATGTAAGTAAGAAGGCACCCCTTGCACCCACCACCAAAACACGATCTCAATAATTTTTCGGCACACGCCTGTCCATCGTTGGTTGTCCATCCATTACTGCTGTCACACAGATGGCATCGGTTATCATACCGAATCGAAAACATACTAGCACACAAAGATACAAAAATGCAGGACATGAAAAACAAAGTAAAAAATGACGAAACGCAAAAGAACGATGACAACAACGAAATGACAACAAACGACAGAAAACAGTACCATATGCATGGCTATCCTATTAAAAGTAATAACTACAAAACCAAATCAGAAGGCCCATTACTCACACTACGTCGGGCCTTAATGCCACCATAACGCGCAAATTGCATCCAGCCGCTCCCCAAACGATCAATGATGGACTCGAGATTTAATTGGCAGACACGAATTATCGCCGCCAACATCCCCAAATGATACAGCGCCATCTCTTCCAGCACCACGCATCCAAGCCGAGACGCCTTAAAACCACCTTGAAAACGCCATCCATTACCCCCCCCCCCCCCACCGCCCGTAACGCAGTTACATAGTACTCCCATTGTTGTCTCTGGAAGTGGGTACACCGGAAATTAAACTAACTCATTGAAGCTGTCATCCATACGCAAGTCCGCCTCACAAGCGGTTCTTAGTAGGATGCAGCTTACCCTTCATGCGACTCGTCGGACACCTCACGGCGCTTCGCGCTTGGTGCAAGCAATGTCTGCCTGGTCGGTGAAAACCCGATATGCTCCGTCCCGGCATTGTAGGGATGCGAGGGTCTATGGTCATACGACTACGGCCATGCATGAGATCGAGTACATCTCTCCTATCGAGTACACCCCCACCGCCCGTAACGAGTACACTCCCGCCCGACCATGCTACACTCACTCGTAGGTCCAAATACAGAACGGGTTAGAAGGGTAAATCGACAAAACGATGCCGAATCCCCGCGAAAAAAAGCCGCACACCACGTCGAAATCCGACGCTAGTGGTGAGACGAATCAACGCAAACCCCTTCTCTTCTCCACGATCACACATCGCCGATCGATACGCATGTGCGGGGTGGCCACTATGCTCCTGCTGATTAACCCTTTCTTCTACACCTGAAAACAAACTCCCATCTAAGTCCAAGTAGTTTGCTTCTGAAAAAGGGGGTAGCTCATGGAAAAAAGCGTTCAAGCCCTTCAGAGCTACCTGGTATGATGATGGCTGCTGTGATGGCTGCACTCCCGGTTCAGAGACAAGGCTACTTGAAATTAGAGCGGGATAATGCATCCATTCAGCTGAGGAATGGTGAATGGATTAATGGACGGTACGGAGTTGCTTGGGGGGACCTCCCTCCTCCCTTCCCGCCTGCTGAGCCAGCTGGCGCTTCTTGGCGTTGATGAATTGCCTCATGGAGTGCTGAGCCGTCCCGTTGAAAGTGTTCTTCCCGTTATAGATGACGATGATGGTCACATCGTCATTGTCCATCGCCACCAGACCCTTGCGGTCGACAAAATTAGCGTGGGGATCAAATTAGAAACAGAGAAGCACTAAGTACGCGTCAACAACAAGGGAACGACTCAAACTTGACAACAGTACACAACCTTCACGTTGGCAATAGTACACATGTTCTTGCTCACACCAAAGCGCTCAATGTTTTTTGTCGTACATCAATATGCATGCTTCACGTTCATGTGCATCCTACAACAGCAGTTGGCCCACATCGAGCGAGCAAAGTATCAGCCCTAAGCCCTTTACTACTGCAGTGCTGTCTTCCTTCCACGCTATTTCCGAGTACCGGCACATACTAACAGCTTGAATTACTTCGAAAATGGTTCAGGTAAAGCGTCCCACCTGGAGCAGCTTCGGGGTTATCAAGAAGTACTGCTTGCGGGTGGGGCCGCACGAGTTGAGCACGATCCGGCTGAACACCCCCCTCTCATTTTTGGGGTCCATTCCTTGATTGATCTCGTCCACCACTCTGAACGGGCTGTGCTGAAGGTCCTGGGAATGACACAGTAACACAGAGTAGACTGAGTCAGCATTTTTCACCACAGCAAAAATGACGCAGTTTTACGAGCACCTCCAACTAATTTGTTTTTCACCATGTAGACACAAAACAATGTTCATGATACGAGCATACAATAATCAAGATGAGGTGGAATTGAAATAGGAGGCACTTTCAAAAGCGAGCAGCAGCGGCAGCAGTATTTTCTCTTTGAACAGCCTCCGCGCTCCATCTAACCAGGGGTGCGTGCAAAACGGTCTCGCGTAACGAGCACGATGGCATTCACCAGCGACGGTTGCACGAACCAACCGACTGACCAAACCACCGCCAGGCTATACCCGTACACCAACAAAACGTAGACTAAAGAAAGCAGGAGAAAAAAACAAAAAGGACAAGCAACAACAACAAAAACGAACACATTCACAAAACACAAGTACTCTATGGTCTGCACACCTTGACCGCCGAGCCTTCCGACGCCCGGCACAACAGGATATCAAGTACCAAAACATTACCGAGTGTGACGTGATAACAGACAGACTGGTACCAGGTAACCATGAACCCATGAGGACAATCAAAACACTAATGTTACAAGAAGAGGACAGACGACAGTTGTGGCAGTTACACGGCAGATAAACCACTGGCCACAAGGAAGCAGACCGGGTTGCTCGCTGTTCACAGCTACGCATTCACAGGGGGATGCACAAGATAAAAAAATCGTGTGTCCGAACTAAAACGGAGGCAAAGAACGAGGCGTGCGTGTCATGCCTTGTTTGCTCGCACGAGACGGGCGACAGCATCTAACTTGCCCTTTCTTTCTGCGGAGTGTGGACACACCTAGGCCCCCAAAACAGACGGATGTAGGATGCTACTAAAATTATCAATATCATTACAGATATTCTGGGTGATAGTGAGAGTACCAGTCGATTTTCTTTGGGGTCGATTTTCGATATTCCGAAGCATGTTACTACTAGCGAAATCAACCGACGGTACCTGGTATGTTAAAATACGTACAGCACATTGCTAAAAATGGTAAACGGAATGAAAAACACCCACGCAACTCAAACAAAGCCGCCGCTCATGTCTACAGCCTCACCTGGAGGGCCATGAGGTAAAGAATGGTCGACACCGACCGCTCCCCGCCCGAGTGCACGAGCTTGTTGAGCACAGCCATCTTCCCTTCGTCCGCCTCAGACCGGAAGCGCACCCTGATCTCCACCCCCCACCGCTTGTACGACTCGTGCTTGGCAAGGACGACCTCTCCGACGCAGCCGTCCATGTTCGACATGTACCTTTTTTCAGCACAACCGAAAGAAAAGGCGGTTCCGGCGCCCGATTTTAACACGAAAAGGGTACGTCAGTCAGAACATGATTGTGCCTCTACGGTACGCGTCGGGACCCAGCTTCCACGACCAAAACATTTTACACCTCGGATTGATGCGCGCGCTACGATAGACTTAGCATTTTTTTTTGCCTCGAAAGGCAAGCATTTCTGACTGACGGGGTTCCTCAACAAAGGAACTACCCTATATCGTTAACCTCAGTTTTGTTTGCAATTTTATTAATTCAAACAACTACGACAGGCCGATCTTAAGCGTCCTTTTTTTCGTAAAAAAAAAAAAAACATTTTACACCTCGGATTGATGCGCGCTACGATAGAGGTAACATTTTTTTTGGCCTCGAAAGGCAAGCATTTCTGACTGACGGGGTTCCTCAACTAAGGAACTACCCTATATCGTTAATCTCAGTTTTGTTTGCAACTTTATTTTTTCAAACAACACCTACGACAGGCCGATCTTAAGCATCCTTTATGTTGTAAAAAAACAGTTTAGAGGTCTTCCAGTTGGGAGCGTCAGAACAAATAGGTGCTGTCTCTACATCCACTTCTAGCTCCTGTTGCCGCGTGAGAGCGGTATATATAATGTGCATGGTCTATTTTACGGGGGAACATAGTAAATAGGACCAAAATATTATTGGTAAAAATAGGAAAATATAAAGTTTTTCGTGTGTACCGTCTGTCCTATTTACTATGCCCCCCCCCCCAAAAGTAGGGCAGGTTCCTTGGGTTTGATCAGTACTTACACACATCCTGCACAGCACCTCATAATGTGCATCGTAATATGTACGAGGTGTTTACGTGACTGCTTTGATTACTGTAATTGCTTCCATTGCCTGAGGCCACGCTGGCACTACGTTGCCGTATGGCGCGTTTTTCTACTTTGCGTCGGTCTTCCCGCGGTAGGCCTCACCAAACGTCTGCAGTATTAATACTAATAGGGTGGGCGGTCTGCAGATTTATTCATCCTGTGCGCAGCTGCCCTTTGCTCTCATCGCCCACGAAAAATCACCTACAAGATTCAGGTTTGGCCAGCACGATCGCGCAGCTTCTACGAGACAAGACGGAGCGCAGTTTTACGCCCCCGCCAAATAAAGAACCGACCCCCGCCGAGCCGATGCCCCGCTCAGCACTCGTAGTGGTTTGCGATGCCTCCCGACTTAGCCCAGCTTGAAAAATATAAGGTTAACATTGATAGTTATATTAGTTCACACGACTATTAATAATAGTTCACACTATTAACAACTCCTCCTTACAGACTAATCCCGAGGAATTTCCCAGGGGGTCGGGCTTGGGGGTAGAGATATAGAAGTCAGGCATGTCTCAGCCACATTTTCGAATCTATCTATAAATACAAAGAGAATAGGTCAAGGTCTATGGAGCCGTCGCTCCGCTAGCAAGCACTAAACAGCTGCCGCGCAAACCAAACTGCTACCGTAACGAGCAGCCTGGAGGCGTTTGCAAGCACTCAAGCACGCACGTACGCACACATGTAGACTACTGGTGCATATGTAGCACGGTAAAGGTAAAGGGATAAGGGCCTCACTGGGCGAAAAGAACGTTGAGCTTGTCCACCACGTTGTGGAGGTGCTCCGTCCAGGGGGCCGAGATTGACTTAATCTTCTCAGCTGCGTTGGCGTTCCTGTCCTTGAGCTCTGAGAGGGCCTTGTCCGCTACCTCCACCTCCTCCTTCAGCTGTTCGAATAGGGGAAGGCAAGGCAAGGCAAGAAAACGTAAGGCATTTGTACAGACAACAGCTAGGGAAAGACAAGCAGGCGTTCGATGAGCACACCGCCTCTATCCCCCCCCGTAAGTGAACCCAGGCTACCGCTTTGGGTTTTTTTATTTTTCGGCGGTCGGTCACAGCTGGTGGTTGAGTTGGGTCATTTGTGTGGGTTGGTTAACCTTTACCTCTGCACAATTGGAACGATAGTATCACGTAACGGTTTATGGTACGGCACTCAAGAGGCAGTTACATACTCCCAAGGGATCTGCAGTAGGATCTGTATAGCTACTGACACCTGGTATAATACAACTTCGAAACTACAGCAGTAGAACGTAACCCGTACCTATAGATGCTGATGATGCATTCCTGCCTCAGCTGCTATCCTTCAAAAGCAAGTATGGCCCCATCACCAATAACAAGAGCTGCTCACAGCGCGTAAAAGATAAACCACTACTATTAATAGCCAACAGGAAACGGTTTTCAGCTCCTCGCCCACAACATAAAGTTCCGAGACAGACCCCGAGTAACACAAGCAACTACGTGTAACTACGAACTCCTCGATTTTTTTTTTATAATCTATCAGTTCACCTTCTCGTACTTCTCCACGACTTGTGGGTTAGACTCGGATTGGCGGAGGTCTTCCTTGAGGTCTTCGATGATAGCGTCAAGCTCGTGCACGTCTTTTGGCAGCTCATCGAAAACCTCTCCAAACGGGGTAGGCCTCTGCTTGTCCCCGTTGATGCACTGCGGTGCAATCGCTTCGGCGTTCTCCTTCGCCGCCTTGAACTGTTCACGTCGTCGTTTGTCGGGGGAGCATATGAAGAGTTATACCCGTCGTCAGCACTGTAGTCGGGTGGCCTAAGTAAGCCGGCTAACTCAACTCTTATCATACTCCAGGTACAGCAGTATATATGAATATCTGTTATTCAAATGCGCCACTCAGATGCAAAAGACGCAGAGCTCTGCAAAAAATTATCGCACGCAACCGAATGTCACACCTAGCCAATTAGTGAGGAACTATCAATAGCCGCCGAGTTATAGTCAGCAAACTCACAGCCGTACTAGGTTTTAGACCGTATGGCTAAAGGGGCGCTTCGAGATACATGTTAATATACGTACATGCTACCAGGTGTAAGATACGAGCATGTAAGCATGAGTACTCATACCCTGGGATTTTTGGCCTTCTTTACGTGTGCTTTTTTATTGCTTTGTGCGAGTGGCTAATCCTGAGTTACTTCACATTTTAGCACTGCAGTCTCGCTGTGGGGTGAAACTACTTAGAATTAGAGTACATTGTCCTCAAAACGGGACTGCAGTTCTAAAAAGGTTGTTATGTTGATGTCGTGACGTTCGTTTTGATGTTGGCACTACTATTTCGGTTTTAGTGTGCCCCCTGAAGAATCGGCCACTATCAACAGCAAATTCAAGAACAGAAGGTTATCAGCATCATTAACAGTATCACCAAAAAATCAGTACCAGTATATACCAGTATCCACATCCTTTCCAGTACATACCAGTATCCACATCGCTACCAGTATCTACCAGTATCGACATCATTTTCCAGTATATACCAGTATCCACATCACTAACAGTATGTACCATTGTCCACATCATTCCCATATATGCCAGAATCCACGTCACTACCAGTATATATTAGTATCCACATCAGTACCAGTACATACCAGTATCCACATCACTACCAGTGTATACCAGTATCCACATAATTACCAGTATATACCGGTATCCACATCACTACCAGTATCGGTACGATTTCACATCATTACCAACACCAATATACATCCATGTCAACAATAGCAACATTAGCGGCAGTAACGCCAGACGAGCAACGGCGTCTTCCACTCCTACTTTTCCACTTCGGCGGAGCCATTTGTCAGCCACCCGAGAAAAGTCACGAGAGCCACACCAGTCTGCCCGACAACACGCAAAAACACTCACAACATGTTCGGAGTGCTCACGTACTTGGTGCATGGATTCATGTGTAACGATATTTGGGAGTTCCCACAGGGAATATGGGTGTTTCTGTGTGGAGCATTTAGCATTCAACGGGTTGTGGCATGGTTTGTCCGCCGCTACATGTTCTTTCCTTTTCTTCCCTGTCTTGTGTGTTCTAGAGTAGGTGGACAATATACTTACCCCGAGGGGCTTCTATGAAGTGACTCAGGCTTGGCCCATCGTATCAGTGAGTGTATCCAACACGCTAGTCAGCGCCGACTAAGCGGTCTAGCAGGTAGTCCTATAGAATTCCCAAGGGTGGGTCGGGGGTTCAAATCTCCGGCCAAATTCGCAATGTGTTATTTTTAGGCGTGCGCGCTGGAGACAACACGAATGAATATCATAGTGTGCCTCTAGAGACCAGTAGTAGCGTTTGGCGAGGGGAGGGCCCCGGAGATTACTGTTACTAAGTCGACGAGCTTCCACGAACTCATCTTTCATTATATGGCAGTACCTGCTATACCACTTAGTCAGCGTTTTCTGAATAGTCTAGCAGGTAGTGCTATATAATCAACACATCAAAACAAAACAACAACAAACTACAAAACACAACCGCGCTCATTTAATTACAAACTCAACCCACACTCGACCCCACCCCCCGCCCCCAGAACCTTCACCTCCACCCCACGAAATAATTCTGGTGCCGCTTTCCCCCGATTGTACTATACTACTGCTGTACGTAGTCCCTTAGTCTACACTTTGCTTATTCGGCCGGGTGCGCTCTCCCTCAGGTTATTTTAGTTAATCTGTTGCTTCTCATTTTGTGCTTTCTTCCACTCGAGAAGCGTCGGAGCTTGCCTTGCGACCAAGGACTTAGACCATGGCGAACAGCGAATGTGGGACTCACAACAACTCCACCACAGGTACCACGGCACGGCACGTATGATACAGAGGGCAAAAAGTAAAACAAAGTCACTCGCCTTAGTCCTGATCCTGGCCACCTCAGCCCCCAGCTCCTGCAGCTTGACAGTCAGAGCCTGCCAGCAAGAGGACAGAAAACAAAAACACACGTATGGTAGAATGGGTCCGGTTATAGTCACGCGTCCCCCCCCCCCCCCCCCCCATGCGACTCGTCCAATACCTCACAGCGCTTCGCGCTTGGTGCAAACGATGTCTGCCTGGTCGGTGAAAACCCGACGTGCTCCGTCCCGGCATTGTAGGGATGCGAGGGTCTATGGTCATACGACTACGGCCATGCAAAACATTGAGTAACCCCTCCCCCCCCGGCAGACCGCACTGTCGATAGTCTGCAGACCCGGGGCTATGCCGATGTCACACTTCATCTCGCTTCGAGCGAGTGACAACGGCAAAGAGAAGATAAGCAAGCATTGGACGACCACAACAACAAAAAAACTGGGAAAGGAGGGAGCACCGAAAACTGTAAACATGAACGTGTTGTGCCAACACTTGTGGCCGTTCGCGAAGCACCGTTTTCTCCGGCCCTCATAACTCTAAGCTGGCAAGGAGTAGATAAATCAATGGGACGAACCCAGCTTACCAATAATTACCAGGCGATCGAAACACAACCCACAGTGAAAGCGGAAATACTAACTGCTGTAGTAGAGACTATTAATAGTCACGTGGCCATATTTCAGGTATATGAGGTAATGTGAGAACATCAATCATCATCATCATCATCATCAGTCAGCCATTTCACAGCCCAATTGACCGTGGTACCTACTGTACAGTAGTCGCCGGCTTGGAGTCGGCTATTCAGCTACCTCACAGCGGGGCGGTCAGTCAAGGGGTAAAACCGGTCAGTTACTCAAGGGGTCAGACCGGTCCGTCAGTCAAGGGGTCAAACCGGCCCGTCAGTCAACAGGTGACACCGGTCAGTCAACGGGGTCAAACCGATCAGTAAGTCAACGGGTCAAACCGGTCAGTCAAGAGGGGTTAAACCGGTCAGTCGAGGGGTCAAAATGAGTCAAACCGGTCAGTCAGAAGGGGCCAAACCGGTCAGTAATAAGGGGTCAAATCGGTCAGTCAAGGGGGTCAAACCAGTCAGTCAAGGGGTCAAAACGCGGTCTCCTCGCATTCCCCCACCGCCCAGTCACCTCGCTCGTGGGTTATGATGTTATTATTAGCTCGCCCACAGGAAGCGGAGTAAACAGCGGACTAATCGCTGTTGCCTCAAATCATACACATATGTTTGAACAAGAAAACGTGGGGCCAATACATAGGGACCCCTTTCCACCCCCGTTTCGAGGTGGCTAAAGCGACGCTGGAAACACCACGTGGGGTGGGCATGCGCCCCCCTTTCCATCCAAAACTGCTTAAAAATATTGTAAAAGCTGTCGCTAGGAACTCGTGCGATCGCCACGGTGCCACGTGCTCACCTCCCTGCTCTGTTCCGCCTCGAAAAGCTGTTGCCTGGCCTCCGCAAGCCGGTCCCCCATGGCGCTCTGGGCCAGACTGGCGGCCATCTTTTCCATCGACAAGGCCAGCATGCGGTCCAGGTGTTCCTGCGCTAGCTTCACTGTTGTGGTTGATGCCGTCGTTCATTGTTGACGTTGTGGTTGTTTGTTCATGTTGCCGTTGTTGTGTTCAACCAATGATGTTGATTGTTGTCGTCGTTGTGTTCAACCATTGTTAGTCGTTGTCGTCGTTGTTGTAATTTTTTAGAGGAGGCGCGCCAATGGTTGATTGATTGCACGCGTACGGCAGCGGCCAAGACGAAGCGTAGGGGAAGGGGGGGGGGGAGAGAGAGAGAGAGAGGGGGGGCAGGGGCGTTACTCGCGACGACGGGAGGGGGTCCGACAAGAACGAAACGCAGTCACGAAAAACATGCTTCGAGGTACATATAGTACTGCTGTATCATCATTTTTTCTTCTTGAAAGTTCTGAAATGTTCGGTTTTACAACATTTCACCTGCTGTGTCTCGGGGGGAACTTGAGCTGATTTTCTTCTGTTGTCAGGAGTGAGTCGTCCTCTTTGCGACATCTCTGCGTTTCAGTTGGTAGTGCATACTATTCATGGTACGTACAGGGCCTGAGCTCCATGTTTCTACGAGGGAGCAACATTTTGCCGAGGGTCCACAGATTCGCCTACAATCGGCTGACATTCCAATGTCGTCAAGGATTACTTTTTGTCAGGAAAAAAAAAAACGGAACGGCGGACATGAAAAGAAGACCGAAACCGACAGAGTAACACTGGTTAACACTATTTCGGAGGACCATATTAAATAGAACCTACGGTACACACACAAACCAATATATTTCGCTATTTTTACGAACAATATTTGGTCCTATTTACTGTGGCCCCTCGTAATACCAAGCACCACCGGCCAGAAAGACAAAACAGACTGACTGATCCATACTGACTGATCCATTCACCACGGTGACTTGCATGGCTGACTACAGAAATACCAGAAAAAGTGGTAAGTCTAACTCGACCCCTTGGCACTTGATTATCTTGAAAATAGCATACTATAAAAAAAGTACGGCAATGTGTAACTTAACCCCTTGGGACTTGATTAACTTGAACATAATATAGGGAAACATGTCGAAAATAACTGGCCATTGCAGCCTGGCCACACAACCTCGGATCTGAGTCACGATATACTATTACGGGGGACCATAGTAAATAGGACCAAATATTGTTAGTAAAAATTGGTAAATATATAGGTTTTTATGTATACCACAGGTCCTATTAACTATGGACCACCGTAATAATAGCAGGGAAAACAGAAAAGAGAAGGGCGAGTAAAACAAATCGGATAGAAAACGAAAACCAGAAACAAGGGGCACCCGGGCGCGGGGGGGGGGGGGGGGGGCTTGTGGGGTAAGAAACGTGTTCGGATTGTAATTCAAGGAGCTTTACGACACCCGAGCAGCATGGTGATACTCCTACCCCTGCTGCTGCACGCACGCTCAAATCATAAATGACGACTGCTGCTGATGCCGCAGGGTAGCGCCTCGATTTTGTGAGGGTCCTTGAAACAGGAGCTTTGTACCTGGCTCTGACAAACTAGAACAAGCCTAGCACCGCGAAAAATCCCATGGCTTCAGGTATGCAGCGACTCATGACATGATCATGCAAAGCACTGGTGGGATTTCAATCGTCTTGGGTTAGCTCCTGAGCTGAGGAACTCCGCCAGCCAGAACGATCTGGCAAAAAAAAAAGTGATGGTCCCATCGTGGCGCGCGTCTAATAGTAATAGCAATAGTCATTCAAACCACCTTTCCGAGCTTGGTAAGGTCGCACTCGTCATCCACCGGGTAACACGAAAGCTGATGACACACCCCTCTGACGATTTCGGAAGCTGTTTCTCTCCACAACAGAAGAGAGTGCAAACGCAACCAATGCCGAGCGACGCGCCTATGGACAAATATCGACGATATCATTCCATAAGACGCCATCTTCGTGCGTGCGCGCCTCCCTTCTTTCTCTTCTTCCCGAGAAAATCCCGTCGCAAATAAATCTCTGGGTGTGTGTCATCTTACGTGTGATATCATACGGTAGTTCAGTCGGAGGTCAACATGCTCCGTAAGGTCGCACTCGTCCTTTGCATCGTCGGTAATCGCCATTTATGGGCTAAGCATGGGTTCCAACACCTGCCGCCGGGGTATAACGCACAGTGCGACTGCCAACACACATGGGCATAAATAACATGTACCAGGTAAGTATTTGGCTGACTGACTGACCGCTGTTGGCGTGCTGGATGAAAATTTTCTCCAGGCGGTTGATTTTCGTGACCTTTTCGGCTTCTCCGTTCTCGCTCAGTTCTTTCTGCGCACACGCAACACAGCAAGGACGAGGCAGAAAGAAAGACAAACAAACGCACAGACAAACAGACCGATCAAAAGACTAGAGAGGCAGGCAGGAACGTAGACCGACAGACCGGCCACAGACAGAGAGACAGGCGAACAAATAAAACCATACCAGGTATACGCAATGCGTGTTCATGGCGTTTCATCAACATCCATCAGCTACCGATACATAATGGTCCGCAATGCATTTCCGTTGCGGTACCAAAAGCAACACCTGAACGCGTAAAACGCTCGTGAGGGCCATCGTGAGGACTGCGCCCCCAGCAAGTGGCATACACCAAAACACCATCGGTACGAACCTCGTAGTTTGATAGGCACACTATATGTTGAGGAGGTACACTATTATGTTGAGGCCAGCGTCGGAAGTTCGACATCGCCAATGGGACGAACTTCACTCAAGTTTACGGATGCTAGCGTCCGGTTGCTCTTGGAGCAACCCTGGGGGTTTGCCGTTCTGTCATACACCCCTTGGCGCCGACTGGGGGGTGCGCACGAGTACGGGGGACCATAGTAAATAGGACCTGCGGTACAGACAAAAACCTGTATATTTACCTATTTTTAGTAACAGGGTCCTATTTACTATGGTCCACCGTAATACAGTAGTACGATACCTGGTGCAAGTTCGAACGCAAAATGCAAAGCGTACTGTTATTTATAACATGATTCACACCTCGAGGGTCCGGATGGCGTCCTCCGTTTTCTTCACAACCTGCGCACAGTAGAAAAAACAGTAAGAAAGGAAAGAAAAAACATTGCGAAGGCGGCGAAAATGAGGGCGGAAGCACGAAAGGTGTGCGACAAGACGCGCCCAAAACATACACACCAACCTCCACTAGCAGCACCACCACCAACAACAACAACCACCCGGGGCTGGGACAAGGCGACGGCCAAGCGCGTCGCCCCCCACCTCAGCATTTGTCTCGGTCTATCCCTCCGCCTCACCAGCCTCACCAGCCCGCCGACCCCCCCTCCCCAACAAGGTGTCTCTTGCTGAAGCCGCAAAAAAAAACGGCCAACCGAGGCAACACGACCACGGCGCTAGGGTAGTCCTACCGTAGGCCCTCTCCCGCGGTGGAGCATCATCAAGCTAGGATTGGGTTGCGGCTGGGCTAAGGGTCGGGGTTAAGGTTGGAGTTGGCGTTAGGGTTGCGGTTGGGCTAAGCGTTGGGGTTAGGGGTTAAGGTTAGAGTTGGAGTTAGGGTTAAGGTTGGAGTAGGATCAGGGTTGGGGCCAAGGATTAGCGTCAGGGTTGGGATCAGGACTAGTGTCACCGTTGGGATCAGAGTTACAGCGTAGCGCTTAGGCTAAGCGTTGGGTTTAGGGTTGGCTGAAGGGTTGGGGGTCAGCGCTTACGTTGGGTTAAGGCCAAGCGAGACACTACAACTAGCGTACTGGCTGCAAGCAGCGACTCTTCACCAGCGCCACACCAGTTACTTACTGTGGTACAGTAGTACACCATCTACCCCAGCGACGAGGCGCCGTCAAGCCACGGTGAGGGATAGGGACAGCCCGAGCGAGAAATTTACAATTTTGCAGGTACCCCCATACGAAAAGCCTCTCAGTTACCATGTGTATGCCCGCACCCTCTACTAGAATCGGCGGTGCGACGGTATGTACGTACACGGTTATACGAGGGTCTTCCAGAGTAAGTTCGGGGTGGGTCAAGGAGACCCTCCTCGGCCCCTGCAGCTCGGTAATTATCATACAGAGTACCGCAGATCGTAGGGCAGGTTCTCAGATGTGATAGATCTTTTCATGCATCTTCCATTGCTACACGTGCGACAACCATTCTACGAACCGTTCCAAAGACCTGACTTTCCGCAATCACAAACAAAAACCTTTAAAAAACAAGGCAAGGCGATACTTTCACAAATACCTGGTATATACTCAAGCACCTAACCCCAAGTTAAAGACGGCTACAACTACCGTCGGCACGAACGGAAAATAATAACAGGGTAACATGTGTTGGATATCATATCGAATAGACCGAAATATCAAATATCAATACATCGTATAGAACGGATGTCGCTCTCCATCCCTTGGCATTCCCGTGTGTTACCGATATCGAACCAAAGCATCTGTGTACCGAATATTGATATTGTACCGTTTTTTTTTTTTTGTGTCCCGATATTTTATCGGATCTATCGGATCGTGTCATCATATCGTATTCGTACTATTACGGTGGACCATAGTAAATATGACCTACGATACATACAAAAACCTATATGTTTCCCTATTTTTACTAACAATATTTGGTCCTATTTACTATGGTTCCCCGTAATATTAGCAATAAATAGATGTATAAATAGTATCATACCAGGTATCCTACCTGGCATATGATTTACCAGGAATATCGTACAGTATAGTACCTGGCATCGTATAATGCCATACCGCCTCGAAGTCGATTCTCGTTCGATATCCAACCTACTACAGTACTGCTGACTACAATATCAGGAAGCAACCGCAACCCCGCTCGTTTTTTTTTCTCACCGCGCGAGTTCTTTTCTCGGCGGCCTTAAGTTGTCCGATGTTCTTGCACTCGTTCGAGAGCTTCTCCACGTCAGCATCCAGCTGCCTGTAGGGCGTTTTTTTAAAGGGGGATGGGGGACGGAAGTGAGGTATTACTGTACAATAGGTACAATACGAAGCAAGAAACAAAAGAGAGAGAGAGAGAGGAAGAGACGGACGACGAAGAGAAAAAAAAAGAAAAAACACCCGCGCGCACCACTAGGCCGACAAAACAGGATACATGTCCACGTTACAACTATAAAAAAGCCCAGAAGCACTAGCAGAAGCCAACAAGCTACTACAAAAAGTCATACAACGAAAACAGTAATCACAGAACAGAAAGTAGAGGGGGAGGAAGACAAGCGAAACGAAACATGCACTTACTGCTCGTCGACGGCTGATACATACAGCTATGGACTTGTGCGGGCTGGTCGATGTAACTTGCCCGGTGGCTGTCTCGTACGCACATATTTTTCTTCAGCTTTAGAAAGCTTTTTATTTTTTTATTTTTTTCACTACGGACGAGTACACAGCGGTAGCTGGTACGAGGAACGAACACCTGCTGTGTTCTCCCTTGTAAAGCTTGCGACAACCCGGGGCTTGAAGTCATGGAACCACAATCCCAATCCCGAAGGGGAAATCTTGTATAGACTACAAGTGTAACGTTCAAATAAATACCAACATGATATCAGCGCGAGGTATCACAAAAATTCCTACGACAAAATACACGGGAAAAAAAATCTCAAGTACTTTGGTCCGAATCAAGGGTGTAGCTGCAAGAGGTTGAATACACTCAAGACTTCACAGTATACACCTACTGTAAATGTTCCTCGTACTAAAAAGAGTAAAAATGTGCCACCCCCATCCAGTGATCTCATTCAACATCTTGTAACCTGCAGCAAAAGACCAGGTTACAGGAACGTCGTGCACTTTCATATTCACCAGCCACGAAAAGCGTTCGTCATTCCTTCATACCGCCCTTCAAATAATGCACTCAACGATAAAACCACCCCTCGCTCATCCCGCACACAGAGCTTGGGGGGCTTCCACGCATCAACGGACTGATCTTTCCGATTTCAGGGGTTAGGGGGCACGGCGAAACCACCTACTTGATTATGCCCATGATCTTCGTCCGCTTTTCGCCCGCGGCCCTGAGGATCCGTCCATGGTTTTCCTTTTCCACTTCCTGCGCGTCCACGGCGTCCTTGTCTACCCCTCTCCCCACCACCTGCGCCGGCCTCGTCTGCACCAACCGTCCGTCACATATGCGCCACGCAATACGCAAGAAGATTGCTGGATCATTCGTTACATTGCTGATTGGTGGGTTTGAAAGGAACATAATTCTATAAACAAAAAAAAACGTCTTCTGAAAACGAAATAAATAAATAAAAGTCACCCCTTTCCAGTCCCCCCTTTGATTTGACCCCGACGTCGTTCGTATATCTGATACAAACCTGGTACGTGATTACAGACGAGCATATACCTGAATTGCATCATTTTACGCACATATATCTATGAGTTCTTATATCTGTGAATTTTGAAGTTTAAAGTCTATACGTGCGCTGGGTGGTGCCGGCAAGGGATTTTATTTGAGGGGTTTAAAGGAGCAAAATCATCAACAACAAGAACAACAGCAAGAACAAGAACAACATGTTAATTGTACTGCGTGAGGTCGGCAAGGGAAGGGATATAGACTTACTTATGTCACGAGCAGGGGGTGGCGTCTCCTGTGTCTTCCTTCTTACCTCTGAAACCCTCACGGAGGCATTCCGCCGCCCGTACAGGCTGATCCTCGTCGCGTATATCTGCAGAGGCTCGACGGCAACTGCTCCCGATGCCCCGTGCGTGCCGCCGGCGTAGATGGTGGAGCCCATTGGGGTGCCGTTCACAGGCTTGCCTAGCGAGGGCAGGAAGGTCGGATCGGACGAGATTTTCTTCTGTGTGATGGCGCTGCCGAGGAAAACGCGGTCAATATGAGAATTTCTGCGCAGCATCTACCATAGGAGGAGGGAGGGAGGGAGGGAGGGAGGGAGGGAGGGAGGAAGGGAGGAGGAGGGGGATGAGGAGGGGGCGGCTGGACTCCAAACCAAACCTAAAAAATAAAACACGTACGGTGCGAGAAAACACTACCGTATGATCATTCGTGGAAACAAACAATGTGACACCTGCGAAACATCGGGAAAACACACCTATACTCATGACCGTCCAGCACCGTTCTATAAGACAACTGCCGGACGACGTTTCTATTCGAACATGATACTGCTCTTGTCCACGCTGCTATTGAACATGATACTACATTCGCCCAAGGGCCCAAGCCGGCTTACTCTCCCTCAGTCAAAGTTGGTCGAGTCTACATCGGTGGCTGATATACTGTACTGTATGTTTCCCTCATAATAATGTACGAAGTATGCCTTTCGGCGAGTAGCTCGCGCTTTTCGCCAGCACAAGCGGTTACGGTTTCACCAACTTCGAGAAAGCGGCTGATATGATAGTCCAAAGTGACTCTGCGCTACATCAACCATATGCATTCCGAGAAATTTCCCAGGTGGTCGGGGTTATCATGCGTAGGGTCGCGGTTGTTATGGTATAAAGGTCAAGCACATTTCAACCTTTCTGTCGCAGCTATCTCACACCCTAAGTCGAACACCCGTGTAACACGTGTAAATGAGAATATCTCGGACGAATGTCACTGAGACTGTAGCTGGTTTTCTCGAGGATGGGGAAAAGTTAAACGCCGAGCGACGCGTCTACGGAAACATATCTCGACGAGATATTTACAGAGCCGCCATTTTCGTTGTGTTTGCCCCTATGGTTTGGAGAAACTTAGGTGTGTTATATCTTCACCCATGTGTCATCATATCACCCGTGGGTTATCTTATCACCCGTGGGTTATCTTATCACCCGTGTGTTATCTTCCTACCCGTGTGATATCTTATTACCCGTGTGTTATCTTATCATCTGTGCGTTATCTGATCACCTGTGTGCTATCTTATCACCCGTGTGATGTCTTATCACCCGTGTGTTGTCTTATCACCTGCTTGTTATCTTATCACCCGGGTGTTATCTTAGTACCCGTGCTATACGGTATACAAGGGGGGGTGTTACATAATCACACGTGTGATAAGGTACAAGGTACAGTCCATGTTATCGGGCCAGCACAGGCGCGAGGGACCCAGCCACAACAAATACGGGCGAAACGGCAAAACACACATATTCATACATACATACAAGTACACACTACACACTGGTGGTGAAGCTGCTGTATTGCTGGCAAAAAACTACTGCTTTTGTAGTAGAACAACAGCACGTCCACACCGACAGATATACGAAAATAACAACACTCTGTTCCGAAACATAAAATATAGCGTGTTGAGTGTTTCGATACGGGAACGTAGAGTGCGTTTACACACGGAAATAAAGAATACCAGGTAAATCCGGATATTCACCCTTAAGGCCAAACGCACTCTATATTTCCCAACAGAGTGGGATTATAGTTCCGAACAGAGAGCCTCTATATTTCCGAACAGAGTGGCTTTACATTTCCGAATAGAGCGATGAAGTCAGACTGCTCCTTATGTCTACAGTAGATTGCCTCCCTTCACCTGGCGGATGGTGTCCGGGCACGAGACGAAGTCATCCACGAACCCTCGCACGCCCGCCGTCTCCCGAAGGCTCTCCATCTCGGCCGGAGAAAACATCCGTTGTCGGGGCTTAAGCCTGCCATCGTATCGTGCCATCGCGCCATCATATCAAGCCATACGGTACACGGTACACGCGAGGTATTGTTACCACGTAGGGGCCGTCGGGCGGAGATGAACACTAAGACAGGCATGTAGACGTGGTGGTGATAGTAGCGGCAGTAGCAGTGAAAAACCACAGTATTAGTAGTACAATGCCCGGTAATAAATGCAGCAGTGTTGAAAGCAATAGCGGGAGAAGCAGTAGCAGCCGTGGAAGCAGTAGTAGCAGTAGCAGCAGCAGAAGTTATTGGGTCCGTAGGAGCCAGGGGGGAAGGATGTGCGTTATGGCTCACCGCCGTCTCACGAGCGCGAAGACTTGAACCCCTTACGAGTAGCCTGTCGGGGTGAAAAGGAACAGCAGCACCAACAGTGCACCCCAACAACAGCCAAAGCAACAACCTCAACAACGACCAAGGCAACACCAATCTCAAATGCAACAGCAATCGAATGCTAATCCCCTCAGTACGAACGCGACTAACCCGCTCACTTGTACTGGTATTGTTATTGCCCTCGATAAAATGCATTCGAGCGCTGTTCTCAGGTTGCTTGTCTTTGTGGGTACGGTATGGCACGTGGTACGGTACGGTATGGCATGGTGTGTGGTGTGGCACGGTATGTGATGTTGTATGTGGATATACCATATCGAAAAATCACGGTATGTGGTATGGTATGTTGGTGGTTTGCTGCTGCTGTTGCTGTTGTTGCGTACCAGGTATTTGACAAAATTCATTCCGATTTACTGTACAGCAGGAAGTGACCCCGCCGAAAAACGCCACATAACATATTGCAAACCCCATGGCTCAAGACCTTGCAGTTATCATAGAAGCGACGTTGCACGGCCGTGTGCGAGCGGCGGGCAACAACCTCATTAACGCCGTAAGCCAATCGCGCTGAGCGAGCCATGCTTCTATGAGGTGATCCCACTTTTGTTACGATCAATGCGCTGTGTAACCAATTTGCGAAATATTTCGCTGCTCGTACCGACTCTTAGCACAAGCGATTGCCTACAAGCGATTGTCCCCCCGGTGAAGCTGGGTCGTGTAGCTCAAGGTGCAGGGCTCTGTTGAACCCGAAAGTTGGCCCAGGTTGCTTGGAAGTGTGTCCGCTATCGATTCGCGCGGTATACACGTCGGGAGCGGTTTGGGACCAGATTTTGGGAGGATTGGAGTTTCCTTGTGACTGCTGACAGTCAGACAGACAGACAAGTTTGCAATTACCAAAATAGAGACTCAGTTTTACAAACTGAGAAAACTTGACTGAAATGTTTACGTACGTATCTCCCCCTCAACTTAATTACCCTCCTTGTACATCTGACATAGCCTTTCTTAATGTTGCTCTTCCCCGGCGGGGCTCCATTGGCACCTCCCTGGCCTCTCAGAGCTCCAACTGAACAAAGCCTTCTTTTGTTACTTCCCGGCAACTATATTTTCTTCGTCTTTTAGAAGAGCCTTGATCCTGATTTTCTTCTCCCTTTCCTAACATAATCCCACCAACTTTACCCCCGAACCGCGTGTACAGTGAGTGTGCAGTGTGCAGGAGACGCAAACAGCTCGTTCTCTTCCTAACTCACCCGCCTCCCTGGTTAACGAGAACGCTGATCGAGCGCCTCTCGTGGCTGAACGCCCTGATGATCGTGTCGTGGTCTTCCTTGCAGTCCACCACCTGTCACATGTACCACATATTTACAGCAGTAAGTAGCATCACAACATCACAATATGCATATCATATAAATAATATGTACAATGGTATGATATTATAGTACGTGGGATCAGTACTGTACCAGACCGTGGTATCAATACCATCAATATTACCGTACCATGGTATCAATACGCCAGACCCTGGGGCCACAGTATGTTCGACAACATTAGAACGGGCCAACACTATTGATAGGTCTACAATAGGCCTGAAGCACATCAACCATGGGCCTACGGCACGCCCGTAATACTGCTACAACATCCCAACCATGGGCTTACAAAAAGGGCTGCAACACGCCAACAACGGGTCGGCAAGAAGCCAAACGACGGTCTACTGGTCACCACGGAAACCGGCGGTCAAAAGATGCTGTAATCCCTCACCAAGCTGCACCATATATGCCTAGCCACTTGGTTCTCCACGACGGTGGCAGCTTCCGGGTCGTTAACGGTCACCTGTGTAGAAGCGTCAACAGAACCGTTGGCAGGAGGTCATAGAACAACAACACAGCGCGCGTAAATAGGGAAGCGGGGCGTGAGAGGGCAGGGGCTATTACTAGATTATGATCGCGTTAGACTCAACTCCAAGTTCTTCTCGATGTTGTCGCTTCTCCTATTGGTTGTGCTCGGAGCACGACGTACAGTAAATGCATCGTAGATTGGAGAGTTATATTGTCCACACATGGGGTTTCGGGAAGAAGGGTGTGGCGCGATAAAGTCCCCGGAGCGAAATTTGGAAAAAATATTTTTACCATCGGGATACCTTGCGCGATGCGCGATGCCTTTCGGGCATCTGCCTCTGCTCACTAAAATGGCATACCAGGTACATCTGTGCTTGTGTGTGCGAGCATCCTGAGCCAGCCATCTCTGTCCAAGCCTAACCTCGTACCGCCTGCCAACGCCTAAGCGTAGTATCCAACAGCAGTGTCAGGACCACCGCCGTAGTCGCGCAGACCATTATCGGAAACGATAGAAAGGTAGCGCGGCAGGCAATCTAAGCCCTTAAGCCGTCGCCGAGTGTTGTATTGAACTACACTATTGCGAACGGCAGTAAAAGAGGGGCATGTCTCCCACCGCACCATGCGTGCGCACACTGTCACCGCCACAACACAATAGTGAACCAGAAAACAAGGCGCTGATCAAAATTGGAGGCACGACCGACCACAGCCGTCGCGGACAGGCCTAGCCTCGTCCTCGAACCTCTACAACGGGCCTGTGCTCACATCGTCGGCTCGGCACAGACAGCCGATCGTGCAGCGACAATTATTGCCGTCTCTCTCCTCCCCCAGCGGGAGTTAGACGTGGTGTGGTGGCGGTGGCGGTGGTGGTGGCGCAGGTGGGGGTGATGAAGGTGGTGGTGGAGATGCTAGCGGTGGCGGTGGTGGTGGTGATGGTGGCGATGTTTCGAGAGACAAAATCCGGCACGAAGACCAAGGCAGATCGCATTAGGGGGGGGGTCGTCCTCAGACAATGCGTCCTGCCTTGTCTTCTCCGTACCGGGATTGTCTCTGAAAACATTGCCACCAACACCATCACTATCACCATCACTATCACCTCCACCCACAGCAGCGGTAGCGGCGGCAGGGGTGGGCGGCGACTGGATCATGACAGTCACATCCACGTTCGGGGACGGGGAATTATTTTCGACCACGATCCACCAGTGTTCGACCAGGGGCATTGTGGGACGGAGATCTTGACCTCGTCGCCCCCCCCCCCCCCCCCCGCCTTCCGCCCACCCGCACGCACACATTGTCAAAGAACGCCTCTATTGTTAAAAGACGAAAGAGAGGGTAACACCCTCGCATGCGAAAAAACAACACACACACCATGCGAAGACAGGCACCCGTACCAGGTCGATACCACCACCAAAAGGCCAACAACACCAAAAACAAAATATATGTACAGGATACCCGCTCGCTCCGCACACGCGGTTCCATCGCCTCGTGTCGACACCGCCTGTCCAACACCCCCACCTCAAGCCCGATGGGCCCGTTGACTGGCCCCCTTAGATGGTCCGCGTTGCGCGCCGCCCAGTCCCGCACTTTCATTGCGATCTCCCCTTCGTCTCGATAGTGCTGCTTGAACTTCTTCTCTCGGACGGCCTTGAGGTTGGTCAGCTGTTTGATGTTGTTATCCACCTGGCGAAGACCGTAGTTCGCTTTCTGGGCGTCGGGAGGAAGAGAAGGGGGTGTAGGAGGGGGGGGGGGGGGGGGGGGGGGGGGGGGGGGGGGGGGGGGGGGGGGGGGGGGGGGGGGGGGGGGGGGGGGGGGGGGGGGGGCGTACTCATTTGTTGTTTGCCTTAGTCATTGGACCATTGATCACGCATCCCTTTCGAGACGGAGCACCGTTCCTACTCCAAATAGAGACACCTCCAACATTTGGGCGTTCATTAAGTCGTTTCCATATAATGCACATGAACTTTTTGCTAGTCTTATTCCCTTCCTGTTTCGCCGCCTGTGGTCACCATCTATCTCCTAAGATAGCGATTGTTTTCTGGCTGCTATCTAGTGTATCAAACTCCTCTATCTCACATTTGTCTGTTTCCCTCGGGGGGGGGGGGGTGTACTCAATATCATGCGTGGCCGTAGTCGTGAAACCATAGAATCCCGTATCCCTACAAAGCCGGGACGGAGCACGTCGGGTTTTCACCGGCCAGCAAGACATTGCTTGCACCAAGCGCGAAGCGCTGTGAGGTGTCCGGCGAGTCGCAGGAAGGTTGAGCTGCATCCTACCAGGAACCGCTTGTGAGGCCGACTTGCATATGGGTGACAGCGTCAATCAGTTCATTTATTTTTCGGTGTGGCCACTTCCAAAGCGCCAGCGTGAGTTCGCAACAATCGGCGCGAGTCGACCGGGGAAGAAAAGCATAATTATTGACTGCCTCATGGGTGCCTTACCATAACACGACGTGATACGATCATCCCCCTTGTGCGGAGTGAAGCTTTGCTACCTCGAGGGGTCGGCGGTGCCCCCCGCTATGCAAGGCGTGCATCAAACACTAAGGATGGGGGTCCCCCCGCAAGAATGCCGTGCATAAATGCCGTGCAACTCCCTACTGCAGCTTCTTACGCCATGCACAACCGTGGAGTTGAAACAAAACAAACACAGTATAGCGTCCGGAAACGAAAGGCTCGGTTTAGCTCAGCTTGCCTCGTATATGCTATCCTGCTCCTTCAAGTCTTTCCTGTTGGCTTGGGACTCCGCTTGCTTCGCATTCATCTCCGAGATCAGGGTGTCTACGCAAGGGCTCGCATTGCTCTGCATCAAAATTTACGTCGGCAGCACCAGCAGGAGCACGAGGACGATCCGCGGCAACAAGGATGCCATAAGTATAAACGTCAGCAGCAACATCAGCAGAGCAGCAACAGCATCATCAACGCGAGCAGCTGACCATCATCGGCTTCAAGATAGCATCATTATCAGCAGCATCCGCGCTATTATCTAATCATCATCAGCAGCATCGGCATCACCTAATTTCCTAAAGGCATGGGCGGCGCGTCAGACATCTACTGTACATCGTTACAGTTTATAATAGGATTACCCTTCACTTGTTTAGCGGTCGCTTTACACCGCAAACAAGCTCCACTGCGCAGGAAGCGATAGAGAATGCACGAAACACAAAAAAGCTCGAAAATTAGGAAACCCGTTACATGATACCAGTATGATTAATGTCATCAATTGTTCTACAAAAAAAAAAAACTGACACCAGGTATATTTTACAAAGCACACGGTAAGATTTACTATTCCTCACGAATAGACACCACCCGGTAGCGATGACGGTGCTGCAATGATCGTTTTACTCCGATTCAGCTCCGATGTCGATTGATCGTTTTCCTGCTTTTCTAATATTTCCACTGTGTGGGGATCGGCCGTTTTCCCCCTGTGACATGCTCTAGCTTGCGTCACCCCGCGGAGAAATTAATAAAAAAGGGGGGAAAAAAAAAGATGGAAGGAAAAGAAAAAAGGCTCGCCTGCTCTCGGGCGTCCTCCAGTTTCTCTCGGCAAACATCCAGGTGCGTCTTTTTCTGCTTCAGATCTTCCTCTTTGTTTTTCCTGCGCGACGCCATGTTCTGGATCTCGATTTTCTGTTTACGCGCCTCGCTCGTCCACCTGAGGTAGGCGGCGACAGCAAGAAGAGAAAATGAGGCCATCTACGTGCGGAAAAAAAAAAACATTTCAGGGATATGTACACGCCTAACAAAATCAGCAATCATCGTGGCATCAACCATTTTACATGGTACCCCTGGTACTGTAAATATAACTGGACCTGCGTTTGGGATACAAACACCTTGAAATGAGCACTAAGTGGCTTTTGCAATGGACAAGGGGTTAATAATCGATCGCTCCAACCCACACCTGACGTACAGGACCAAAAAAGTACTGGTACTACCGCAGGTATTTTATCATATTTTGACCATTTTTAGGATAGGTATTAATGGGTAGATTGGTGTTCACGGATCGGGTCGAACCTCGCCGGTCAGGTTGGGCTGAATCGGGCCGGGTATGGTTGACCCGACCCAACGACTGTAGTTCACAGATCATCGGACAGATCATTAACAATTGACGACATAGGTCTTTCGTAGACATATCATCCATTCCCGATCTTGTATGATCTAGCTCATGTTGCCGGGTGAGACCCATACAATCCGCATTGTCTACAGTAGCACATGTTTCCGGGGTGGGCTAATGTATTATGAAATGCAGAGCCTGCACAACCTCTCATAACAGTGGGTGAGGTGAGGAACTAGATGACCTACTGTAGACAGATATACCAGATAGATAGATAGATCATCATCTGCCCGAGGCGTGAACTAGTTGGAATAATTTTCGGATAGGGTATGGGGTATTATGGCTGTTCACGGGTCGGGTCAAACCTCGCGGGTCAGGTTGAGTCGGGTCGGGTGAGGGTGACTCGACCCAACCCAACCCGCGGGGGGGGGGGGTGCACTTGATAGGAGATTGTACTCGATGTCATGCATGGCCGTAGTCGTATGACCATAGACCCTCGCATCCCTACAATGCCGGGACGGAGCATGTCGGGTTTTCACCGACCAGGCAGACATTGCTTGCACCAAGCGCGAAGCGTCGTGAGGTGTCCGGCGAGTCGCATGAAGGGTGAGCTGCATCCTACTAAGAACCGCTTGTGAGGCGGACTTGCATATGGATGACAGCTTTAATGAGCTAGTTTAATTTCCGGTGTAGCCACTTCCAGAGACAGCAATGGGAGTACTACGTAATTGCCTCTTGGGTGCCTTACCTTTAACACTACGTGATACGATCAATTCCCTTGTGCAGAGTAAAGGTTCTTTACTTCGCACAAATGATCTAACTAGACGACCAGCTGTGGGCGACCGCCAAAAAAAAAAAAAAAAAAAAAAGGTACCCTGGATGTCTAGCTCACATAGTGAGCGGCATGTTTTACAGTGTTGTTGCCAACCGACGCCAACCCAACCCATATATAATATATATAATATATACCACCCAACCCGTGGGGGTTGAGAAACTCATGACCCCCCTCCCCTCCCCTCCTCTCCCCTCCCCTCCCCGACCCGTGATATTTCAGAAAGTTTCTGACCCGACCATCAGATCAGGCCATGACCCGTGGAGAGTCCTGCAACATCTCTCGCTCGGAACTTGCGCTGGTGGGAAATTTAGTACCTGGTAATAATTGTTGTTATAGTATCGATAATATCTACTGTACTGGTAGATGTCAAAAAAAGCAACCCGGGCGTGTCCGCCCCTCTCCGGCAGCCCACCGACCGTCCACTTCCGATCGCGAGAAGAACAATCCTTGAGTCATGCGATACGACTAAACCTTCTGTGCAAACAACGATAAGCTGTTAGCCTACAGTAGTCAACAAGGCGAATCTCTTTATGCACCCTTACGGGGCTTCGGAGATGGAAAATAGCCGCCCAAACATATACCAGGTACCAGGTACCTGGTATACATAATATAAAAATATATACACAATATATAGTACTATCGATACGCATTCACGCTTGCAGTATCGGCGACACCAAGCACCCTATCTCAGTACTATTATACCACAACAGCTTGGTTATAGTTCAACCCTTTCAATACCGCAGTCCCGTTCTGGGGGTAAACTACTTGGAATTAGACTGTTTCGTCCCCAAAACGGGACTGGAGTTCTAAAAGGGCCAAGAGGTGAAAAAAAAACGCCGAAAAAAACATACCGTACGAGGATTCCAGCATCGGCCACACCAGTCACCCCGGCACTTTATTGTAGCATAAGAGGCAACAAAAAAAAGACTACCCCACAAACAACGCAGTTTCGTAACGGTCATCCCTCCATGCCTCGCGGCTTACCGATCGACCTTCTCACAAGCAGTTTCAGCCGCGACGCTGTGCTCGTTCATTTTTTTTGCGCGGGTGGCGGTCGCACCCTTGAGCCTGTAAACCTCCCTCTCCAGCGTCCCGCATTCCTCCTGAAGCGGGCGGGGCCGGGCGGGGAGGGGAGGGGAGGAGAGGAGGGGGGAGGGCAGGGCACGGGAGGAGAGGGAGGGAGGGAGAAAAGGAACGGTTCGAGGCGGGTTGAGTAACGGCGGGAGGAGAGGTACGAGGAACGACACGAGGAACGATACAAGGAACGATTTAAACAACGGTACGAGGAGCACCTCCCATTCGGCTTGTTCTCGGTGAGTGCGCATAACACGACAATCCTTCATTTGTTCAAACGAAATAATGTACACGAGTATCCTGTTCGTAGAAACTCCGTGGAAATTACATCACAAGTTGTTTTGATTTTTTATACTCGCGCTTGAATATATTATACTCGTACGTGTGTACGATTTGGTGTACCGCATCCCACGCTGGAGTCTCCCTCCCGGAACTCGTGATTATCAATCGGTATATATTGGTCGACATGATATAGGGGTGCTATGATCGTTAGGGTGTGCTGGTGCTGGGGTGGGAGCAGTTGCCGTGGTATCATACAAGTATCACATTATATTATATCATATCGAAGTTCCACACGTAAACAGCAGCAGCGTGTATTCCTCCCACGTACTCAGGGACCGTTCCTAGCTTTCCTCAAGGTAAACTATTGCAAGCCACTTCACGAGATCCCAGCGGAGTTATTACGTGATTTTTACCATCAGCAAGAACGACAACAACAAAAAGTGTGCCCTTCCATACATAACTGAATTGTTCCCTTAAGACCAAGCACCAGCAAAAGCATATGCACGCAGAGAAAAATAGACACGCATTCAACATGGTCGCTATGTACAGCAGCAGTCTCGCACAGCGCCCCAGTTCCCAACAGCTCGGGTGTGCACAAACTGCGATTACCAAGCAGGGGATAAACGTCACTCGTCGCGCAGGTATTTCTATTTTTTTCGAACAGAAACAGCGGTGCGATATGTATCAAGAAACAACAGAGCGAATTTCAGTAGGAAAGGGTCGCCCAACAGGGTCGCCCAACAGCGCGACGACAAAAAAGAGCGCTTCGCTTGTGGACAGAATGGTTGCGCACTACTGGAAATGCTGTAAAGTGCTTCAAGTGCTGCACGGGGAAGCACGGTCACTGCTGTACCGAAGGTTGCTTGAAATGCCACACGCGGACACTCCACGAGTAAGCAAAGCCTTCACACAGTGCTGCGGCACACACGTCGAAAGAGTTCCACTGCTATGTCGGCATGTACGACACCCTGGCGGTGCCTGTACGTAGCAATAAATAGTGCGGCCACGGCCATGCTTGGGCTGATTTGTTTGCATATCGCGCACGGGTGCGTATATCCGGGGGCGCGCTACAATTACAAAAACGACGTGATCTTGCGTAGTGCACGAGTTTCACACAGAGGTGACCAAAACAAACAAAAACAAAACAACAAAAACATCGCAATCCCGTGCGCACCTAGAGAGAGCTTAACGACCCTACTCAAACACAAAAATGACAATCTCTCTCCGCCCTCGCCCCTCCTCCCTCCCCCCCCCCCCCCCCCCCCCCCCCCCCCTCCCGCTTTCCCTGCGTCAAAAACGGCTTCTTGTATACACCCCCTTCTCACCTTGAGAGGAATATCGGCCGCCGCCGCCTCGGCCAACTTTTTCTGCACCTCCTTGTGCGCATCCTTTACTTCGAGCCCTCGGTGGCGAAGCGCCTCCACCCCGAGCCACAGCTTGCGGCTCTTGTGAAGGCGCAGCTGCGGCAAGGCGAACGAGCGAGGGAGGCAGGCTGAGACGTCGCTACCACGGGGGGATATACTATTAAATAATAGCCATCAGGACCAACTGTGCATTGTGAAAATACTGTAGTACCTGGTATGTGGTTTGTTATGTACGTGATTGGCTGTGATCACTGTCAATATGGTCCCCCGCAGCTTGCAAACATGACTCTATACAAAAGCCTTCGACCTCTCAGCCGAGATGTTTACAAGCTACGGTACCTAACAAGGTATTACAGCAATGGTCTCTCCATCCTGCCTGTTGCCCGCTATAGCGCGGTATAGAATCGCTCAACACAGACACTATAGGATTAACGAGTGTGGTAGTTTGCAGAGTAGTGCCGTTGCCCGCCATAGTGCGGCACGGAACCGCTTGGCACAGATACCATAGGATTGACCAGTGTGGTAGTGTGCGGCATTGTCGGCTGGGGTTGGTGCATACCGGCACTACAGACAAATATGTCACGAGACATGTCAGCGTCAAGCTGTCTGTCTGTCAAGGCAAATCCATCTGTCTAGACATGTCCCCTACCCCCCCCCCCCCCCCCCCCCCCCTGGCGGAAAAAGCCTCACTACATCTGTGGAAACCCTTATTTTTGTTTTTGCGTGCAGCTGTGTTGCTCATTTTATATGGAGCTTACTTTAAAATATCGAGATTCTGCAATTCAATTGCATTTTTCTGTAGATCGGACTCGGAAATTCATCAAAACGCCGAAAACAAACAAAAAAAGGAAAACTCACTACTTTCGACAACATTTTCAAGCGTTTCCGGAAGAACGGGGATTTTTCTTAACGTCCCCGGTTTTTGCCTGTCAACGCTGTCCGTCAAGACATTTACCTTGACGGACGGTGTCTGTCAAGGGGTAAAAGTGCTGTCTCCCAACATCTTTGACTACAGAGGCACCACTACTGCTGTAATATTTATACCCGAAATGGTGCTCACATTCATCGACAGAGTGGTACCGGTACCGGTACCAGTTACCAGGATGCAGTTTCCATTTAACCCAAGGTTTCGGGCGATGGGGAAAACTTACAGTAGTTTTCGGGCGGTTCTTTCGTCTTTTCTTTCGGGGACCAACACACTCCTCGGAAGTACGCAGATCTGGAAAATGTCAGTGTGTGCAGGTCTAATATAATTCGTGTCATTTCTAAAACATGTTTTCGTCCAATAGCGCGAGGTCGGTACGTAAGCACGTACGTACGTTTCGTTCTATCATAGCACCCGTGCGCGATGAGCACCGCTAAGTTGACGCAAAAGGCAACAGATTGAAAACACACACAATTGGACGGCATCACTACGAATCACCAGGTACACGATACCGCGGAAATACAAGAAAAAGTGGAGCCGATGAGGTTCACGATGGTGGTTAGCGAACAGAGGACCGCACGACCGACAAACCGAACTGGCGCGAACGAGTAGTCAACAAACGACTGACAGGTTACATAACCGAACGATCGACTAACAACAAAACTAACGACCGACCGACCGACCGATTGATCGAACGACCACGCGGCGGATCGACAATCACCATGAGACCGATCCAACAACGCCATCCTCACCTTGTTCTCCTTCTCCTGCCTATCCTCGAAACGCTGGACTTCCTTTTCAAGCTGCTCCAGCTCGTTCTGCATGCCCGCCAACTTGGACCCCGTGGTCTCCTCCTCCAACAGGTGTTTGCCGCTCTGCCGTTCAGGATGGAAAACAGAGGTGGCAACGGGTACACCGACATATAGAACTTACCTTGAACTGGTTTGGGCTGGTCCGTGTTAATTGCCCTGAGGCTGGTTCTTAATCGTTCACCAGGTAGCTTTCAACAGCTTATTTATGCTCTTCGTTCTTCCCCGGTGGCTACGTACGAGTACATAATAGCTGGGAATGAACACCTGCTTGTAATTCTTGTATTCTCCATTTTTCAGGTTGAGACACCCCCGAGATTTCAAGTCAAATACAACCACTAAGGGGAACCTTGGATATATATATATATATATAATTATATATACATATCCGTGGGGTGCGTCGCAAGAAGCCAAAGGTACATGGAGAACACGAAAAATCATGCCGCAGTATATTCGTTGGCGTGTCGCAAGATGCCAGTGGTACACGAAGAATACTAAAGCGTTGGCCCGCTAGTGCGCCAGTAGACACCAACGGACACACGAAGAAACATCCGTCGATGCATCGCGCGGGAGCTTAACACCTACCAGGCACTACACTGCTATAATCTGCGGGGTGCTGAGGACAGAGGCTGCCTGGCTGTGCATCCTCGGGAATGGGGCGCTACCCGAGGGCCCGGGTTTACACGCGAATATGAAGGATTCGCCATCGCGCAAAACCTTAAAAAAATATCGCTCGTGTCGAAAACGATGGTAGGCGACGATAAGTCTCCCGTGCTGCCGTAACGGCAGCCAGTGACCGGAACTGTCACGCAGCTTGCAAATATGACCCCATCACACGAAATAAACGTATCGGACCCACGGCCGATGATATTCAAACGAACTAAAGCCACCAACGAAAGCAGTCGCTAGCGAGGGAGAAGAAAAATAGCGACCGAGTCCCCTTTCGCAACTGAGTACGGCCAGCGTTAACACCAGATTTACACAGCAGTAGGTACACCGTCGCGGGGAGCAGGGAGCAGGGAGGAGTAGGGGAGCCCTACTTTCCGAGAGCCCAGACCTGAGTGTCGTCGACACAAGGCCGTGTGTGTCTCATGGATTCGAGCCAAGGGCTGAGATACTGAGCACACAAAAAACAAGAGACAAGACGACCCCATTTTTTGGTGGGTTAAAGGCCGCCCGAGGTAGGGCGGAGGCGTGTAGCCTCAAGCTTAAGTCCATACGATAGTAACACGTGTCACGCCGTGACCGGGAGACGATTTGACATACACTGTAGCACATGGCGCAGGGGGCACCACCCTAGATAACACTGCATTATATTTTACAAGACACGAGAAAGAGTGCCACAAAATCACATGAGAAAAGACAACACATTCTAAGGCAAGAGAGGGGGCGCTACCATGATCGCCCTCACCGAGTCTTGCAAATCCATGAGCTGGAGGTGGGGTTCGTAAAGCTGAAGGAGGGACAGTGCTTTCTGCGTCTCCAGCAGAAGCTTGTCGGGCGAGAAGCCCGAGAAGTCTCCCACCTTTTCCTGAGGGGCACGAGGCGGTGACAGGAAAACGCAGTGTTAGTGCTGGCGCTAGAGTCGACGATTGCGTTCGCACCAGTGTCAGCATTTAGTACAACCGTTACCGCCAGCCTTACTGCCGCCGTTACCGCTAGCGTTACGTCCGTGTCACGTTACCGCTACGGTTGTCGTTGCCGCTAGCTAGCGGTTACCGCCATCAGCTGCTACCGCCAATGAGCATTGCGTCCAGCGTAACGTTACCGTTGCCTTTTCGGTAGTTGCCTCAACGCGCAGCGTATGGCCATTCTGCTGTCCCGCGACCACGAACTAGAATAAGGGGACGATGTTAATGTGAGCACACAACGCCAAACACAACAACAGAGACACCAACGATACCAGCAGCACCAAGAGCAACGAAATCATCAACACAAACCCCATTCACACCACCACCATCACCATCGACGACACCAAAAACAGTAAAAATACCAACACCAGCATAACCACCACCATTACCACCAATCACAACGAGCTGCACGTCGCGAACCCGACGGCAATGTACGAAGACGAAGATGGCCTCTTCGCCACTCGTACAGTGGACTCGCCTGAGGCAGCATGGTGCACAAGTTTTCCACCTGGATACCGAGCGCGGACACCTTCTCCTTCACCTGTTTGTCGGACACCGATCTGAGCCGAACAGAAGGGGTAAGGGGTTACGGCAACGGCAACCACAATGACACATTCAGCAAAGAGATGAAAATCGACACATAGCCGAATCCGAGTCGTATGAGACCGAAAAGCTGACGAATGGAAAATAAGAATCAGCCCGAAATCGATCGTCGATACATGGAAGCTTTCATTCGCCGGACAGGTAGATCATGATCTATCATCTATCTACAGTAGATCATCAAGATCCTAACCTGTTATTACGAGACTTTGTGAAGGATCTGTGTTCGAATAGTAGATACATTACAGGAACTAAGTCATTCATCATGCAGACTATACGGCTCCCACCACGCTCCGTCTCGTATGCGTGGTCAATAGTCAAATTACTGAGGCGAGCAACCAATGAGTGCCCCCCGCTCCCACCGAGCAACATATACTTAAACTACACTACATCAAACATGCAGGGAAATTCTCTGCCATGAAAGATCTATATCATGATCAAGTCAAAAGTCAAATCGATGATCAGGCCGATGTGTACAACTTGTGGTAGACCACTCTAGCCGGGAATATAGGAACTACTTGGTGTTCATACAAATGTCTCAATGGTCTTTATATGTCCGCCCACAGTGCTAGTCATATTAATATATTAACAATATCGGCATCACAAGCACTATTTATAGTACCGGGATGCCAGGGGATGGAGGGCAAGGCACGCTCGATATAATACCACATATCGATATGGTGTCCAACACGACTACAACACACCTAACAACAGCAACACAAAACACTGGGTCCCAAACGCCCGCCTCTCATGAAGCCAGGCGGATGCTTGCATACTACTACTGTAGTGCGTCCAACCCACAATGCACAAAAAATATACCATACATACATGGGTATATTGGGGGCATGCTCGACGACTTGGAGAGCTTGAAGCGATTCGGCAATTAATAGTCACAGGGTAGGCACGTTTTAGGTTTTGCAGCGCGCTGCAGAATTATCTACAGAACACGGTGCTCTCGAGTAAATTTGCGCAGGGCAACGGCTGGCAAGGATTGAACCAAGTATTCCAGGCTCCGGGGGTTGAGTGGAAATTCAAACTTCAACCCTGCTCCCCAGCGGCATCGCCAGCAGCAGCAGCTGCAACATTTAGGCGTACGTGTAACCGATGAGGTCGATCGGAGACTTCCCCAAGGGCAACGGGGCCGTTGTCGCTTGCGCAAACCGTTGTCGCTTAGACTATAACGTATTTCGTCCACCACAGCACCTTCCACATGCACAACGACACACAGACAAGATCGACCGGGGGTAAGATCTTTTTGTCCATCACAGAACCTTTCACATACACAAACCACGCCCCATAGAAGCGACGTCGCCGACCTATACACTGCTATTGGTCATGCATATTGTTAGCACTACACACCGCTAATCGACCACATACTGACAGCAGTCACGCCATCAAGTAGTGGAGGGTGAGGTTAGTGCAATACTTACGTATAACTAGCACAGTGGAGGGCGAGGCTAGTGCAATACCTATTAATAGTATAACCAACACACACGCAAACCCGTCAAGATACCCTGCCCTAGCCAAACACATCGCGCGCGCGGATTCCTGCATCCCTCTATCCGCGTACGGCCCCAGCATCGGCACGGGGCGACTTCATCTCTACAACCAGTCGACACACGCTCCCAACAATCGTGTGCCAACCTGCAGGGAAGAGGAAGGGGAGGTGGAGGTGCAGGGGGCACTCATTATCGTGCATGGCCGTAATCGTATGACCAAAAAATCTTTGCATCCCTACAATGCCGGGACGGAGCACGTTGGGTTTACATCGACCAGGCAGACGTCGCTAGAGGTGCGCGTCAACAGCCCGACATGCTACAGGCGAAAACATAGCAAGAACATACGCGCCTTCCGTTCATGTGCCAGTTCGACGAGTTGTTTCTCCTGGAGAAGGTCCTGGTGATCTTGAGGTTTTCCCCCTTCGGCATGAAGAGTTCAACGGTAACGGACGCGTCCTCCTTCACCCCGTGCATCACGAAGGCGCTCAGCTGGTCCGCACGCCCCAGCATCTGCAAGCAAGGCATCAGGCACCAAGAGACCGCAGAAACAACACCAAAACATCACAAAAACAAAAAGAAGAAGGGAAGAACAGCGATAAGAGGCTAACGGTGGCGATACCTTGCGCGCCGTCGACTACCCCAATGAACGAGCGCACGGCATCGACCATTTAAAAGGTTGCAGCATCGCTCTCGGCATTCTCAGAGGCGCGATGGCTGCTGTACCGCATCGCACCGCGCCCCAATACGGCATGACACCGAAACGCATTGCGATGCATAGCATCGAATCGCACAAGACAAGCACAACCCCTGAGGGCTGAGGTAACGGATGCGGCTGGAGGCCAGGCACGCGACACGAATGTACAGCTGTCAACTGGTACGTTAACACCAGGGAGTGCCTTGCTTACAAATACCCCTCAAAGGAGCCTGGAGTGGACGCCGCACCCATTCTATGTTACGCACAAGCAGTCAGTGCTCAAGTAGTACCCAGTCCGCCAATATCCGGCACGGGGTACGAGTAGCACGCCATATCCGCCGAGGATTGGAGTCCCGGATACCCGGGTACCCGATGTTTTACCCTCACGAAAACTCGGGGGTGGCAGGCAACTATTAATAGTCATGCCTTACCACGTCCCCTGGGCAGTATTTCGTACAAAATCTCCAGGCACGGGGTACGAGTAGCACGCCATATCCGCCGAGGATTGGAGTCCCGGATACCCGGGTACCCGATGTTTTACCCTCACGAAAACTCGGGGGTGGCAGGCAACTATTAATAGTCATGCCTTACCACGTCCCCTGGGCAGTATTTCGTACAAAATCTCCAGGAAACCTATTGAAAAAAGAAACCCCTCTCTCCCACACACAGGTATGAATAGTATCACACAATAACCCCACAATTGGAAGTACAGCAGTAATAGCTTCGAGGCACTCCGCGAGTGTCGGACCTCTAGCGCTGAAAATACGAGTAGCGCAACGACTCCTCGAATCGGATCTCTTTGTACACATGACACGGAGGGCAAACATTTGTGGCAATTGTTCTGTCAAATGCTGTACCGCGTTGCGCTAACGCGTTCACAGCTCTCTGTACGTTGCAGATTTATCGACGAAGGACGGTGGAATAAGGTCCCCGGCATAAGGGTACCCGACTGATAGACGGGTAATATACCCGGGTACCCATCGCGACCGCGAGTACCCGATACCCGGGTATTTTACCCCCAAACTTAACGGGTATCAAACGCGGCGACCCGTTGGGTAGTCGACAGGTCACATCTCTACTGGACTCTGTGTGACCACGGACTCCTTGAAAACAACAATCTCTACTGGACACTAGACACCCTTCGACCGGTCAAAATGCTTATATTGCGTCTTTCACAGAAACGCCAAAATGTGTCTGCCCCCCCTTGCCCCTTGGCCTACCCTGGCCGCTCTCTCGCCCGTTCAAACAAGTACGACGTACCGGTACAAAATATCTCCTCGTACCATGTACGACCTACCAGGTACAGCAGTACCAGGTAAGTAGAATACCCAAGGTAGACTTTTACAGCAGCAACGCTACACACGAAATACAGGATAATTTTTTTTTAAAAATAACAAAATTGGATGTGGAGGAACATGTCGTATTACATGTTGTATTATCATGTGGCATGCGGGCTAGCGGGCACAGTATGGCCAGCATTCCAGCCGGGACCGTCACCACCACACCACGACTTCGCCATGCATGGCGCGTGTTACGAGAAACATAATACCAGGTATCACTGACTGACCTCGCGCAAACAACTTGCGCTTCATAGAATGAACATCGCTCGAAAAACCAGGACCAGGATGCCCAAACTTGATCGTGTGAGTGATGCCACCACTGCTTGTCAAACTATCTACAAAATAAAGACGGGTGAGCGAAGCGACGAATTCGTACGAGTACTATGAGGCAAAAGCCAGACCCGCGTGTCATAAAAATCTGCTTCGCAGTAAGCGGAAGTAGCACCCAAGGCTTACCTTCGTGGCGCCACCAAGGCCGAGAAACATGGCGCACACGATGGTGGACTTCCCGGATCCATTCGGCCCCACCACCACGTTCAGCCGCGGCCCGAACGTAGCGATCACGTCCCTGTACACTAGGAAGTTCTTCATGCGAAGGCTCACGACGGATCCCTTGGAAAACTGCGAGGCCGATTGTCGTGGGAGGGGGGTCATCCCGGAACCCGTGATGTCCTCTATGCTCCTCGGCGATCTACTGCTAACATTGGTGGTCGCCATGGCAGCTTATCGCAGCCGCTCGCTGACTCTCTGGTGTCCAAGTTCAGTTCCTATGCTCCAGCAGCTCCAAGGCTGCAAGGGTCTCCCGCCCGCGTCCCAGATTTGAAATGGCGGCAGGAGGCGGGCCGTAGATTCCGCCTGCTCGCCACCCGAGCAATGTATGCCCCCCCTTTTACGAATCTCGCAATGTTTTCTCTCTCGATGGCTTCGTGCTCTTGCCCACTCTCAAGCTTGCCGCCAGGAGTACCGCTGCTGCGTCTCTCTCCCCGCTATCTCCTCTTTGATTTGGTCTCTGGTGTCTTTTTTGAGTTTGAATTGGCAATTTGACATGCGAAAATCATGGACTCATACACCCTTGAAGATGTTCTCGCACTGCTGTAACCGCCGCGGAAAAAAAACTGAACTCGTTGATCCGACCAAACGACGAAATGATCCAACTGATGATAGTCGAACCTTCGGATCTTCAGTCAACGTCGTCTGGTCTGTCTGGTCGTTCTCTTGCCGCGGGTTGCCGTTCGCGTAAACGATTTCCGTACTGCTGTATGAGGATTGCAATTTTCTCGAGTCTGAAGTGTGGCAACAAGCTTTGAGTCTGCGGCGTCCCGATCGACTCAGAGTACGGCGGGAGGTATACTGAATGTCCGACCCGATCAAGTGGTTGGATAGGGATAATGGCCCCGTTGACTACGGCGAACCCACGTACTGGGAACGGCGATGTAAGTGTGCACCATCAACCGCCATCGCCGTGTTGCAGATTGGCGGTCCGAGTATGGAAAATCAAGATGCAATTTGGCCATTGATCTGCATTGATTATAGTCATTTACCAGGTACTGCTGTACATCATGATTGATGAATGGTGTAATCAAACCGCATCGTCCTCGTCCGCTTTGCCTTCAGACACCCTGGACAGGAAAGACTTCGGGACAAGCTATCGCCATGACTGGTACTTCGATTTTGACAGATGTGAGAAATAGTACATTCTGCCAGCCGACGTCGTGTGCCACCACGAGTACACCTGCCGTTAGAGTTCACTATTAATAGGATACTATTCGCCTCTGGTGCAGAAACTTAGGATTTGTCCGACCAAGTATGTGCCTGACCTAAACCTCTCTCCACCCCCCTACATTAAGCGTATGTGTATTGCGTGAATCACGCAGTAGATACTACTTTTTTCTTTTGATAATCGAGTTCAAATCCCAAAGTATGTGCTCCCATACGTCGTTAAAACCTGGCCAGTGAGGCCCACGCTTGAGTCCTACTTCGGGCAACCGACAGGTCAGCGAATCCTTCTCGTTGGCTGCGGACTCTCGACCATCGCATCGGAACTGCACGCCATGGGATACCGTTGTATCACCGCTCTTGATATATCTGCAACGGCAATAGCGCTAATGCAGGCCGAGGAGCAGGGCAAGGAGGGCATTGAATGTAAGTGCACATACAGCAACAAACAGCGTGTATGTGAAGCGCCGGACGTATGTATCACAGGTTACACACTGCCGCATCAGATAGCTTCAAAGGCTGGCGCTGCTATACTGTAGCAGGTAAACTATCTATCTATGCTTACGCAGCGCTGATGAACCGGGATGGTGTGCCAGTGCGCAACACCGAAAACGGCCCTGTATTTCGACTCAGGGCCGTTCTTGACGAACAAAAACAACACGATTCGCAACTTTTTGCCAAGATAACATATCACGATCCGTGACATTTCAGTTCAAACGAAAAAAGCTGAAAAAGGTCACGATTTGTGATATTTTCAAAATGTGAAAAAATACGACATTTCGAATCCAACGGTTTTTGCGGGTGGAGCCAACTCTCGCGAGTGGGGCACGGCCAGGCCGGGACGGGCGGACTGCGCCTGGCCCGGCCCGTTATATATTCAAATCACGGGCCGAAGCCTGACCCAGCGTGCGAGATTCCAATCTCACAGGCCGTCTTGTCCGGCCTGGCCTGTGAGATTGTCATATGATTGGCACTGGTTCTTCGAGCTGTGGCTCCTCCTCCTAGAATTTTCGAGGCCTCTACGTGCTCGTCAGTTCGCGCCCATCGGTGCCTTTGAGCAGCCGCCCGTTGTCCACAAGCGGCGTACGAAGCAGACTCTGGCATGCCCCTATATCGGCCTTCGGATACCGTTGGCGCGCGTGGGTTACGCAGTGCTTTGATCAGGCGCATTTTGCGCCTTAACCAAAAGTCACGAATCATACTATTGTTTTTTTAGGGAAACGCTATTAGAAAGAATAGCGTCATGAATAGCCATTAGCTTCGTTATCATCCACGACAAAACAATCACGATTCACGACGAAACCTCACGAATCGTGATTTGTTTTGTTAGGCATGGACAGACCGCGTTTCGCGCACCTGCTAGATGGTACCTACCAGGTACTATTTTTTAACGGCGCACGGACGCCGAATTGCGTAACTTGTGGGATACCCACAATGGGATGCCCACACTATCGCGCAATGGTCGCTCGACTGCAATACAAGTACTACAGTACTGTACTGTAGTAGCGGCCAGGCACGAGCCAAGTCAGTGTACGCACCTGGTCCAACATACTGTATGTTTATTTGCAGAGTGTGTTCCCCTTGGTGAAAAAGTATGCTCCAACCGAGGGTGATACAGGAGTACATGATAGGTTTGGACCGCGAAGGTTGTGTACACTAGACACAAACGGCACATACGACATTTCGACAAACATTGATGATACTACGGATTGTACTGCGAGGCTACAGTAGGATCGTGTGCGATAATAGATACTAATGTGGATCCGTCGTGAGTGCAACGCCGGTGATACAACATGCGCGATCCTTGGATTGTCCTGAAAAGTAAATGTCGTCTGCCGTTGATGTACCAAAGCAGTTGTGCGCTTATCTCGAACCCTTGTTTGTCGATTGAAAATCGTGATCTATCGTGCACTGGGGAGAAAAGTTTCATACCTGGCACCGGTACTTTATTAGTATTGTAATAGCCCGACGGGCTGTCTCCCCTTTCCCCCCCCTCCCCCTCTCCCCTTCCCCCTCCGCCCATGTCGACACGAAGACGTGGTCGGGGACGCAAGGAAGATGGATAGTCTGCCGGACGACTTGTTCGAATGCGTTTTTGACAAAGGTACAACCAGGAAACCTGTGTTTTGCACACACTGTCCACGGTAGCGGCGATCTGCCTCTCCCTGTTCTGTATGCGCGCTACAACTCGTTGGAGAGCTTGGGAACGACTCGTGCCACGGAACGACACGGTTGCGGAACCGCTCGCCCAGCAACGGCATATTCCCCCACCTGCAACCCTACCATTTCAAACTAAGAAATTACCGCTACATCATATCATACAACGGATCAGACAACTAAACGAGCTAGTACCCCTAACAGTATCGTGTCCGCGCCTCGCGGGTGCATTTAAACGTTCTTTACACATGAAACAGGATGTGCCGACTCCTTGATGTGCGGCTACCGATCGACGGATGACGTTGTGGCTATGTTTCACGAGTGCTACCGAGTCCTTCGGCCAGACGGAGTTTTCTTGTGCGTTTCACGTGAGTTGAGCGGTCATCGTATTCCTGGGAAACATCTTCAGCACGTAAAGGAATTGAAGAACACAATATGGTGGAAACTCCAACTCTTGAAGCTCCAGACAATGTAGAAGCTCCGTGTTTAAGTTGGTTTTGCTTGCTATGTACCAGCAGAGGCTTGAAAGCCTCATCGAGGCAGGTATCGACTACAGTACCACTCCGCTCTTTGCTTGGGTAGCTTGGTGTTATGATGCTGCCTTGAATGAGGTTGATAGCCCGGTAATTACCTGGGTTTAGGCACTGGGATCGTATTTGTACTACTTGGAAGGCGTATCTTAGGTGGAAAACCAGGGGTTTTCCAGAGGGGTACGAGCTTGGTCTTAGTCTCCGCGTGCACGAAAGGGATAAAGCTGCTCTTCTTCTATCTCTAAGCAACCAAGACACGTGAGCACCAACGAGTACCGACTTAATAGGCAAACCAGTCCAGGGATACAAAGTGTCCCGCCTGCTTGATTTCAACATTGGCCCGAGCTTTGGCCTGTCTCGCGGTTTGTATCAGCCATCATATACACCATCCTCTACCATGACCAGTGCTCATACAGTTTTTTTTTTCCCGGAGTGTCATCTCTACGGTAGGGGTCAGAAATAGAGGTTTCCATTACATGTGGCTCTTTGACCGAGCTCTTCACACCACCAGCCGCTGTCAAATATTTCCTGCGCGCTTCGGATGAGCGGTGAAACCTACGGGCGTGCCATGACAGCGATTTTTCACTTTTCTCTCTTCTGCGTAGAATATTTCTTCGGCGTCGAATATTTCTTCTGCCTCTCGTGCGTTTGAACAATGATATTATCCGGCAGATGGAGAACCGGACGCACGAATGCACATGTTTCAACACGACGGGCTACAGTGGTACACGAACGCCGTGCCAATGCGTGAGTCGACGTAGCTTTTTTAGCTCACAATCACTGCAGCTGCGTCTTATCGATCTTCGTGGCCCTTCTTTCTATTTTGTTATTGAAGAGTACACATAGGGAATGGACATTCATAGAAAACATAGCAATGATAATTTCGTACTCACCAATATTGATTTTTGCCGATGAGTTTCGTTCTCGCGCCTTCTTGAGATAGAATGAGCCCGGGGGGAGGGTGGGGTGGGTATCATACCACCTTTTTCGCGGCGGCAATACATCGGTGTAGTAGACACGGATAGTCGTGCTGACGCATCTGGGCTCTGGGGGCGCCATACCGTCGAACTCGCAATTTTCCTATTTCGTTGTCTAGAAAAATGTCGAACTACCCATTATTGCTACTTGTAGACTGCTCAGTCACGTGACTACTGAGCTGTAAGAAGGCTAGCACGCAATGCTACGGATCTGGCCAACAACCTCCTCGTAAATATTTGACAACCACACGCACGACCAAAGGAGAGTTGTCGCCCTTGATGAGGGAGCTCGTAGCGCCAGAAAACTTCGCTCGCCGTATCTGGAATGATATCGTATCCTCGACTGAGTGCAACGCCGTATTGATATTACGGGGGACCATAATAAATAGAACCAAATATTGTTAGTAAAAATAGGTAAATATATAGGTTTTTGTGTGTACCGGAGGTCCTATTTACTATGGTCTCACGTTCTAGGAGCATGTTTCTCCTTGCATTAAGAAAAAACTTCAGCAACATCCACACTGGTTCGGGGGTCCATAGTTTGGATCATAGTGGACCATCGGCAAGGAGAAAAACAAAATGCGAGGGGACTTGGATCAAGGAGACTGGTTAACGTCGCTCCCCTTCATCGTACTCAACTCAATCCTGAGAATGAGCACATAAATAGATTCTACCCCACTCTGGTGCTTGATTATTTCATCATCCACTCATTGTTTCTGTCAGACGGATCTGAAGGCCTCATCATTTACGTTTGCACCAAGTGGAGCCGAAACGATATCGAAGCTGCGGATAGGAAGCGACTGGACGACCTAGAGTCTTTGGTGTCGATGCGAGCGGGAAGCAGCCACTCACGATCTACGTGGCGAGGCCGGGGGATAATGCATCAAAATCTAATCGCACATGCCAGGTATGATAGGCGGACAATGAAACATAAAAAACGGTTGAACCCTTCGGGTAGGGGTTGGCTTGAATGACAACGCGATCTACTCGCCACAGAGAGTATATCGGTTGTTGTCGTGCACTCTCGGGAAAGGTCCACGGCGTTGGTAGTGTTTTTTGTCGAGGCAAAACTATCTTATCTGTAGAACGATGGAGTTGACGCAGGACGCCCTACAACAAGAAGCATGTGTCGTTACATCGTGCACCTCCCATTAATTGCGGTAGCCTTCATTCGTTGTGGTAGATAAGTGATGTGTGTTGATCACAATAAAATGCCTCATGCTGGTCCTGATCCCGGGATTGGCCCAAACCTAAGACGGATGGCCCTTTACTGTAGCAGTACTTTATTCATGCCTCGGAGGCTTACAAGAACCAGCTGGGGTCTCTGAAACGAAAGATCCTATAGTTTCCGTCCGACAATCAATTTCTACTCTAAATCAGACGTATGATCGCATACTCTGGATCAACTTGCGGTACGTAATAATAACGAACAATACAGCTCTTAACAGGAAGCATTATTTAGTTGGCTGCTCGGAGCCTGTTTCCTCTCTTTCCATTTGCCACGCCCTACACGTAATACTGTCACAAATCCACCAGAATTTCGGTGGTGGAAGCACACCGGGTATACGGCGTGTCCGCACACCATCACTGCGTCAAGTGAAACGTGAAGCACTCAGCAAACCCGTCCCAAAATCGCGCAGGGCACCCCACGAACTTGACGCGGCAAAGCAACAACGAGAGGACGAGAAGGAGGAGGAGCAGAAGAAGCGCAACGCGCAGCAGGCGCCGACGAAGGCAGCAGCGGAAGACAGCTTAGTGCTGTACGAGGCCTTGCCCAATCAGGGCAACTTGTCGATCCTGGGCACAACCGTAGAAAGCCAACTGTCACAGGAAATAAGCCAATTGTCACTGGAAAACTTCGCAACAATAGAATCTAGCTTTGACACTGGTAGCACCAACACACATGCGGAAGATATGTCCGTAAGCTTGTTGACTACGGGCTGAGAGTTCGAACAAGCTTTTCAAACTTCGAAATGAGGAAATATTCTACTTCCATGTGCGCCGTGCTATTAATAGACGCGTGCTACGATGAGGGTACGAGTAGCACATGTATGTGTTCAATTTTTTTTTAGGTATTAACCAAGGGGATCCTCAACCGAGGAACGACCCAAAATCGTTTTTTTTCCAACTATGTTCGCAATGCATTCAAGGTCACACGGTTTCTCGGGTTGATCTTACATTTTCTCTCGAATCAGTTTTGACTTACTATCAGTAGCAAGCTTCTCAAGCGAGGAACCTCAGAAAAAAACTCGGTGCACCGCTCGTATACTCGTAGCTTATGAATCTATCTGTGACTGACGACGACCATACTACGATAGTGCACAATTCCAGGAGTACTGGAAGTGAACTCTACGTGGGGAACATATTCATTCCAGGCTGTATCCTAGACGACCACCTTCTCAGGCATCCACATAGATTATGATATGACCAGCTAGGATACACGAGTGACAACTTCTCCAGAAAAAAACAGCGAGTGGGGCCGTGAGCTACGAGAGGCGTGTGTGGGTGTGTGGGTGTTTTTTGGTGCACCCACAAGGCGGTGGAACTCCCGTGACAGCACGGTTTTGGAGGGAAAAAAACAGCATACGAGTGCGGGTACAATTGCTAGCTCGTGTTCCCATAATGTATCTATATCTGCATGTTCATCTGTTTATGAAATGCTGCTTCAGGACACGTCCGACCGGCGTATATATGATCGATCGTGTTACTAAGTTGAAGCTGCCGTCTGGCACCGCCAAGCTCTCGGCTGGCCTGCGCTTATGGAGTACCACGGCTCAATAATATGTCTGAAATAAAACTTGCCTTCACACAGCGCATTTTCGCTCCCAGCATGATACTGATAGAATGGTGTGCCAGCGTATATATGTAAGGCAGAGAGCATGAGAGTGCTGCCTGGCCTCGCAAGCGTTGAAAAATCATACTAGGTACCTTGGAAATATTGACTTAATACCGACTGCTGCTGTTGCCAGAGGCGACAAAAAAATCGGATTCAGCATAACGCACTTCCTGATGCCGGATACAACAACGGCATCGTATGAGTACGAGTAGGTACTTTTCGTACCATTTATGGCAGACAAATTCCACATCACAACATCAATCCGCACTTCGGGTACACAAGTCGCTCCTTTTAGAGCAACAACAGTACTATTAATAGTAGTACAGCTACGAGACAAGAGGGGAAACCAAATGGGGAAAACGAGTCCCCAACATCCATAACCGAGCTCGTTCGACAAAAACCAAAACATCTCGCGCTCTCCGTCACGGTCTCGTAAAGAGAGAATGGGAGAGACACGTGCGCTGCTCTTCAAAGTGACGCATTTCACGCCCCCCGAAACGTAACTACACACGACGATAATACAAAAGTACGTACTCGTACGTACAGAGCGGACACAAGACACAAGATACAGGAGCTAAACTTCCAGCCCGCGGCTCTCCCGTACGTAGCTCCAGATAAAATAACCACGACAGAAACAGTTATGCAGGTGCTCGCGCAACATCTAGCTGATTTTTATCGGGTCCTGCTCCTGGAAGCGCTTGTACTCGTTCTGGGCCGCCTCCCAGTCAGGCTCCATCGTCCTGAGGGGGGTCGCTGGGAAACAAAACGGACCAGTTTGACAACGGAGGGGAGGGTAACGTCAGGTGTGACTTCGACCAACTGAGTGGTTAATACCCAACTTTGAGAGCTCTGTGAAACGTCGTCAGGCTCGAAAACGAGAATTGCGATAAGGAAGCTCTGAGAATGTCACCGCATGAGTAGTGCGTGGTAAATCGGCGTAAAGAGCGTATTGCACAGATGATTGACGCATCGCACAAAGCGTGCACACACACTGCATCCTTTCTCGTCGCACAGCAATATCATGGCTCAGGCTTTGGGGGTGAGGAAGTCGACGAGCGCGGACGAGGTGGTAGATACCCCCAAACACCGCAGAACACCAATCGTTTTTCCATTAGACTACGTACTGCCGTAGTAAAATATGCATGAATTTGTGTGATACTCGTACACGTACAGATCTCAGAGGAAAACGTGTACGTCACCGAGGTCTGATAGCAAGAAAAAAAAGACTCGTGACGAAACGAAGTCATCGTTTCTACCAAAAACAAAGGAGCAAACCCAGCACTACAGGGTAGGTCCGATCTCAATATCAGGGACTCTAAATAGTGCATGGTGCGAACAAGCTGTTCCAGCATCGCACCCTGTGCGGCTTTGACCCATCATCAGAGTGGTGGCTGGTGGCAACGGATGGCCGCAAGTGAAGGTCGGCAAACGAACATTTCTTGTACGAAGAAAAGAGTGTACCGATTTGGTTTTCTCGAAATTGCACGATCGCATCGAAGCCACCGACGGCGGCCTTGGTCGTCGCACCAGCCACTAGGCTTGGAAGATGTATGGGTGGCAGCCAGGCTAATGGCGGTACTGGCCGACACACCCTACTGTAGGTGCTACTCGTGCTTCTTCTCGTACACTTCTTGGCATGAAAACATCCAACGCACCTGTCGACTGCAGCATGGAATAGAACACCGTCGTCACGGCAGTGGCTGAGGCGAAGGAAAGACCGATGGCCTTGGTCTTGCCAATGGAGTTCAAGAACTTGATCATGGGCATGCTGTTCGCTGGGAGAGGGTGTGCGGATGCGGTGCGTTGCGGTGCGGTGGGGTGCGGTACGGCCGAGGAAGCTGGAGAAGCGTTGCTGTGGTTTGTGGAGTGGTATTCTGTATTGCGCCGAGAACGTGACTGGTGGTCTGGCCTCTGCTGTGACGCCGTGACAGACGGGAGATGGGAGATGGGAGAGTGTTTTTTCTTTTTTGTTCCTTTTCGGGTCAACATGCGGCACAATTCTTTGAAGAACACCAGAATGCCGCGTCCGCGTTCAACGCAAGGCCCGAATCTATGCGACGGAGACAAGGAGACAGCAACACGACCGGCGAGTGACTGTACAGAATAACGCACTTGCAGCTATAGTCAGTCATGAACTTTGTCATCTTTCTGCTCTTTGCGCAACAAGTGCAGCACACCAGAGAGGTATGAAATATATATGCTGATGTTTTGCTCTGTTTTTTTCGGGTCCTTTGCGCCTGCGTCTTTCAAAAAGCTACTGCTTGTACGAGTATCCCACAGTAGCAGTAGTCTACGAGCACTCGTCCCTCAGCATCATAGCTCCATGGTCGTAACGCCCCGTGAGTTTCAGCATGTCGTGTGGGTCGCACGTAGGTCGGCCTGCGTCGGTTGTCCATTGCTGTATTTTGGCCTCGAAGGGAACGCACTTCGCAGTCGATGTCACGAGAGCACAGGCAGAGGCAATTGGAGTCACGCTACAGGAGGCCCGGCCCTGAAGGGGAACGGTCCGATCATGTTTACGTCGCCTCGCCGGCGGGTCTGCGTCGCTTCGGATACGTGAGGCCCTGCCCTCGGCTGGCATGGCCGATTCGAAGTACTGGTGTTTTAGTTGGACGGTTGTATTGCACGAATTCGTAATCACATCAAGCACGAACGACGGAAACAACACCACGCAAGATTTTTTGAGGGTGCTGCTTGCTGGTGAAGTTGAAGTCCATACCCCTAGAGGAGAATGCCTGCCGAGCAGCCGCGATCACCCTGAGTGTTACGGGGATTTCGAAACTGCGGAACGGCCGGGCGTGTCGGTTGGTATTGGTGACGGACGCGTGGGTGGATGGAATTCTTCTCCGGTTTGTTTACGCACTCGACGACAGCTTCGTTTCGTCAGGGACATCGTTTGACTTGGGTATATACCCCAGGCTATCCCGCTACTACCAGGGTACATATCAGTAGCGGGATAGCTTTGGTAGCGAGGTAAGAGCAGCAGGAGGATAGGATAAGGAGGAGGGGGGGGGGGGAGGAGTAGGAATAGGAGGAAGAAGAAGAAGAAGAAGGAGGAGAAGAAGAAGAGGGTGGAGGGAACAACGAGGGCACAGAGGGCATGCGGCGTATCGGAACACGCAAGGCGTGTGCATTGTATTCATACATAGGTCTGGCGCCGTTGCGATGGTTGCGCTCGCTTACGACTGGGAAATTATTTATGGTGTTGATCGGAGCTACAGTACGTGCCCTCCTTTGCTGGGTACTATTAATACCAGTAACAACTTGTGTACTGGCTACATGTCCATTAATGAAATACACTTTTTTTGCGGAGCACAAAACGTTTCTCTTCGGGCCGCCGGTCTTCTCTCGCGCTCTCGGCTGAGTGGCACGCAGGGGGGGCGGGTGTATGCCGCGGTGCAAATGCGAGCCCCGGCCGAGGTCCGTGGCGAATAATCTGGGCCTTCAAAGTCGCGAATTCTGGCAAGTAACCACGGGGAAGCATTCTGACTTGCTACATGTAGAGTCAAGTAGGTCCATGGAAAAGAATAGCAACAGGTTGTCGCACGTTGCCCGCTGTATGTAACAGCTCGCACCTCGCTTGGTCTCCTCGCACCTCGAGCGTGGCCGCCGGCCCACCGGGTCGCCTTGCACCCCGCCCCTCATCTCGTGCAACAGCAGTCACGCTTCGAGCTGGTTTCTTCGTGCACTAATGCTTTTGAGGACGAAAAAAGACATCTCACAAACAGTGGTGCAATCGGTGTCGCTTTGGGATTCTGCCGTGGATCTATTTACTGCAGGTGCATCCGTTGATCTGGGAGCCTTCATGTTTGATGTTTCTGCTCGTCCCCTCGAGCTACATCGCATTCTAGGCATCACAGCAGCAGCATCAGCAGTAGTTTATCCAGGCAGCAGCAGCTTATCCCTCAAGCAGTTCCTTTGAATTCCGAAAGCATCCGCCCATAATATAGTCGAACAGCAGCAACAACAGCAGCGACCTTCACATGCGTTCATATGCGTAAGAGGAACGCGTGTGTTCTGTGTCCCCCTTTCAACTTGCGACACTCAAGGGATTTCAAGTCAATCACATCCCCAAGGGGAACCTTTTATACTTCGTACCAGGTTTAGTATTAAAATCGTGAGGACGTGTACTTTCGGTGGATGGTATTCTATGGTATCTACTGCAATACATACGTATATTATGTCATAGACATTTCACGTGGAAATTTAGCTGTTGTGTTGTTGATGCAAACGCGTGGGTCGTTGTGTGATTGCTTCGGAAAGACGTCGTCGAGATGTTAGGCAAAGCACAGCAGCGCTGGGCCCCTCTTTCCGTTGTCGACTACACCATCTTGATTTTGATATATGACGATTAGCATTCGAGTAACGGGGTCGGAGCATACTTTGAAGTTGATTGCACTCCCAATATTTTGGTTGGAATGTATCTGGAGTACTCGTAGTGTCTAGCACGCAGCCCATTTACCCCTCCCCCGCCACGCCTACCCTCACCCCCCTTCCATCATACCTGGCATACCACACTCCACGATATGCCGGACCGCCCCTACGAATAGTGAAAAATATCTGGAAGGCATGACACGTGGGGTGACGGTAGCCGAAGCGTGTAGGGCTGTCGAGAATATGAGATAGCACATACTCTAGAGACCAGGAAGAGCTAGCTGAAGCTGAGGTAAACGCGAGGTCGATAACAGAAGACGGCGCAGTCGTGCAAACGCTGAGTATCATGACATATAAGAGACAACATGACAAAATATGGTAGTATACTCCAACAGCGGGAAGGGGGGCAGGGTAGGAGGGAGAGAAGGAGCGGATAAATGAGCCCGCTGGTGGTGAGCAAACCTAGGAATGCCGGGGGTACATCAGATGCGAGCCTTATCACGTGACTTGTGGGCGCAGTTTTGTACGAGCGATGCCCGAGAGAAGCAAGGATCAGAGGGTAGTGCCGCGACATGATGTGCCAACCTCCGCGCCGCAGCGGTGAGATTCGCTAGTAAAGCGGGAAAGAGAATATAGGGTCATAGTTTCTCACCGACATGAATGCGGTGATTGCCGTGATCAACTCCAGTTGGAGTACAGTACAACATCGGGAAAATGCAGTGGTGTGTGAATACAGCTGTACGTATGCAATCTTGGTGGGCGCCCTGGCAAGAGCCAGTGGAGGGCGCACAGACTGGTGGTGGCGGGTTGCATTTCGCTCGCTACCGGTGTAAATCCGCATTTGTCAACAGCTGGGAAGAAGGGGAAATATAAAGTACAACGTTGAGATCGATCGCAGGGATATACTTCAAGTGTCTCGTTAACGGGAATGGTTGAGGAGTCATAGTAAGCGCGTGTCATTCGTAATGTAGACGGAACCTTAGGATTCATGTGTTTGGTTGTCGCATTATATTGTGCGTGATTACGTGTCCGTGCTCGTGGGACACCAAAACTGACGGCTTAACTTGAAGACATGTACAACATCACTGTTGACCCAAGAACGAAAGACGTAACAACACGACGTCGTGAAAGTATGTTTTTTTTTTTCTTCTCCGCGAGTTCCCTTAAGACAGCCCAAAACCACCTGACGATGTCGATGTCTAAAATGCTACAATGACGTCAGGAAAGTGCATAGTATTACGAAAAGTAGACTATTACACGACACGAACCTGAGATCTAGCACGCGGGCTGGGCAGGATGGTACAGCGGGTGTGGCCTGGTCAATTTCAATTATCGTCATCGTTCTGGATCAAACTCACCGTATAGTCTGTTAATCACGAGCTCGAGGGTTCGGTGCCCTCTGCCATCTGCTATGAACCCCTTCCAGATCCAGACCCTTTTCGGCCGCAGCCTGCGCACTGTTCTTGACGTTTTGGGGATAGGACGCAGGGAGATTTTCGTGGAAAATAACGAACACAACATGAGGGAAATCAAGAAGGCGCTGCTACACAAGCACGACGCCAACGTGTCAGACGCGGCCGAGCCGTATCCCGGGTTAGAAAATGTTGTAGGTCGAGATCCACGAGGGTGGCAGATTTGGGGTGAAGGTGTATTGGCGGCGCACTTGGCTTGCTGACAGGGTTTTGTCCTGAAGGGGAAACGTGGCCGGGTCTTTTCCTATCAGTATCGTTTGGCATTGAGTGCGAGGTCCAAGCAGGTTCTTCGTGGAGAAGAGTGTTCATCTCTGCACGTTAGTTTGCGGCGCATGTTGAATAATGTGCGTGATGAGAGGGGTTTTTATCCAGAACGAAATAGTGTGGCCGGGTTTTTTTCCCGCTGAGTCTTGGTTGGGACAGCGCGTGGCAGGGGCCCAACAAAATATAGTACAGTGCGTCTCTTGTTACGTTAGATATGCTGCGCGTTTTAAATCTTGTGCGTGCCGGGAACAGTTTTTCCGAGACGGAAAAAAACGACTGGGTTTTATTTTCTCAGTCTTGCTTGGCTTATTGCGTAGGGGGAATCAAAGAAAATAGTGGTAACGGCAATTTTTCAGTGACATCGCCTGGAAACCGTGTCACACTTGACCATTCAGCGATCGATACAGCCGTGTCTTGATTTCATCTGATTGGATAATGGTAACGCATGTTTGTGTCTCATGCCTGTACTGTAGCAGCAGCCGTGCGCTCCCCAGGAAGCTCAATGCAGGCCGCCTCTCTGATAGCCCTGTGGCCGGGGAGGACACAATGTTAATAGAAAAAGGAGTTTATAGATTGTGCGGCTGGGCAGAAGAAGTGCCCACCTACTTGGGCGGGTTTGTAGGAGATTGCGCGAGAGTAAGAAGCAAGCGCCGCAGTGCCAAACAAACGGCAAACATATTTAACGATACTTGTACTGGTTTTTGATACTTAATTGTTACAAGGATTACCCTGGGCTGGGTAACACATCGATCTTTTACCCCTATAGCTCAGTAGGGAACACCTTCGCTTTTGACGTCGTCGAGGACACGAGTTCGAGTCTCACTTCGAACTTTCCTTTTATAGAAACGCTTGCGTGTGCGTCACAATTGACATGTCTCCCTGGTTCCCCAGGTACGAAGCGGGTAGGTCAGCGTACGGCCGTATACGGTTCCGACGGCCCAAATATCCCGCCGTTCAGAGGGGGGGGGAGAGTGTCATAAAGTTTACCCTGGGCTGGATAATCGATTGATATTTTACTACTATAGCTCAGCAGGTAGCACCTTCACATAATACTGTTCCGGTTGGACTTGTTCCCTGCTGCTGTCGAAGCAGCCAGAGCGCACCCCCCAACCAACGCGCATCAGAAAAGGTGGTCACAGGGAGAACAGGACGACCAGCAAAGTACGATGGAAGGGGTACCAGCAAACGATGGCACGAGTACGTATATAGCAGGATACGATAGCATGATGATACGACGACAGTTACTATAGCTATATTGTCTGTGGTGCTTTTTGAGCCGTAAGGAAGGTTAGCCGTGGGCCCTTTGCAAATAGTATCTCGCATGCTGGTATCTATTGTGAAGAACATTCACGAGCCTATTTATGCGGTGAGGCTCCAGCTATAGCGCTCGTGGTGCCGTCGCTGAAGTTGGCGGGTACTTCATTTCAAAAACAAAGCGCGAAAATCTTGACTAGTACAGCGACACGTATGGAAATTGCCTGCGAGTACCTTGGATTTTTTTCCCTTTTTGTTTTGGCTTTTCCAGGCGACGCCACAAAAAAGAATGCGCTTCTTTCCTTACGATAGTTTTGCGGCGCAAGTGAAATGTTGTGCGTGCTGGACAAGGTTTTTCCTTGACAGAGAATTCAGCTGGGTTTTCCTTCCTCAGTCTTGGGTGATGTAGACAACCTTGGGGTCACAGTGTTTAGTACCGCATGGCCGTCCTTTCCCTGGCTAACAAGCTGGGAGGATGTTCTGGTGGTCTTCTTTGGAGTATAGCGGATTCAAGTGGTGTTTCCGGTGGAGGCGTGCAGTACAGGGGAACTAGGATAATTACTAGTTATCCCCGGATGAACGAGTTATCGCGAATATACAGCAAATATAGTTTGCTACTTTTCTCGTTGCCCGAGCCTTGTGGTGTGCTGCTTTTGTGTAAAAAAACAGCTATCTACGTGATACGAGCGCCCAGAGGTACGACGACCAGGCCGCTATAGATGTTCATCCAGGCGGTACAGTAGTCTCTGCATGAAGTTGGCATACCCTAGCGTGCGATCATGTTTCAGGTGTGTCCCATGCAACCAGCTGTTGTTGTATCAATGCTGCTTGAGTGGTTAGGGTCATCTATACGAGTGTTTTAAGAAATATTACAACATCCGTGGCATGCAGTAGTATGCAGGCAAACGTGATATTTGTGAGAAAATGGCGTTGTCGAGTAGCTTTCGCTCGCTTGTGAAAACAAAGGTGCATGACGATTGAAAGTTTCACCATGGCACCTAAACCGTTATACTGCATAAACTGTCCACAACTCTACTTCTACAAGTTCTCTGGCCCGAAAGGTGGCTGCAGCTATGGAAGGGTTAGAAAACACCCAGGGCTGTTCGCGGGTCAGGTCAAACCTCACGGATCAGGTCGAGTCGGGCCAGCTGACCCTACCCGACCCGCCAGATTTTGGAAGCCTCCTGACCTGACCCGACCCGTGAGATTCGAAAACCTCCCCACCCGACCCGACCCCCGAGATTAGAAAAACCTCTTGACCAAACCCGACCGGACCCGAGAGATTTTGAATACCTCCTGATCCGATCCGACCCGCCAGATTCCGATTGACCCATGAGCTATGGATCTGTCGCGGGACGGGTCACCTCAACCCGTGAAACCGTTTCTCTCGACCCGCGGGTTCGACCCGTGGGTCGACGCTCCAAAAACAATTTTAGTTCATCTTTGTACCCCTACCAAAACTGAAGACCAGACCACAGTATGAACCCAACAATGGGGCTGTGTCGTGGTCCATTTCCCACCGCGTTTAACGCATCAAACGTTCCACTCTCCCGACGGGATTCCTTGCCTCCCACGGCAGGCATTACTGATACTAAGGTGGATACTGTTGTATAGTAAGTCTTGAGCAAGTTACAGCAGCAGCAGTAGTCGTACGTCGACCTAGCCCCACGGGGTCCGGAAGATACGGCGGGCGAGGGGTATCCCTGGGACAGAGAGGAGAGGCGCTTGCCCCCGACCGAATCGGAATCGAAAGTGAGGCGGGCCTGGAGGACATGGCGGGCGTACTGGCACACCGCAAAAGCTGCCCGCTTGCCCTTACAAAACCAGGACTCCTCCGTACAAGTTCGAGGCAGAGGCAATATTAGCCAGTCAGGTCAGCCAGCCAGTTAGCGCCGGGGATTTCGATGCGTACGTGCTAAAAAGCGGTCGGGCGACAACGCCGTGTCGATCATCTTCGATGGTGGGTCGTCCGTGCTGTGAGTGGCAGTTAGCGGCGTCGTACCGGAATGAATTGTCTTGCTTGAACAACAACTGTAGCTTTGAAGCTCAATTAAGGGTCGATCTTAACGAGGACTGTTTTTTCAGTTTCTTTTCGGTATTTTTCCGACATTTCGGTATTTTTCCGACATTTCGGTATTTTTAGGAAAAAAATGAAAAAAAACGAAAATTCTGAAAAACCCTTCTGAAAAACAGTCTTCGTTAAGATCGATCCTAAATAGTATCGGTAGGTCTACTGTAGAGATGTAGCCGCCCAAGTGAGAGGCGACGAAGAAACTGCACACGTTGATCATGGAGACGCGACAACGTTACCAGGTCACGGGGGCATTTGTTGAGTACATCACCGGGAGGGAGCCGCAAACTCGGTCATCAACTTCAACACAAGCATCCTGACGCAGTACTAATGCGTTGAACGGCATGGAATCTGGTCTGTCTGCCTTCCATGCGGTGGAGCTGTAAAATAAAATCTACCCAAGCGTACACCTTGAGGCGTTTGGTCAAACTCGACCTGGATAGCTGGCAACGGCTGATTGATGAGCAAATACTCGTACCGTATATGGCGTGCCTTTAGTGAAGTGGCAGCGACAGCATAACCGTGACGTTCGGGTTTCGCCAAAAAGATTTCCATGGATCATGTCGTAAGCTTGCAGTATATACCAGGTGGGGCCAAGTTTTGGATGGTGCGTGGAAAAAACACGGCTCTCTCCGCCAGCTTAAACACTACGCAAACGCTCCTGTAGAGAGCACTGATTACGATTGGGCGATCACATATAATCATCGCGCACTGTCCTAAATCTCTCCCCGCCCCTCCGCTATTTTAAACACTGCGCAGTCGCTCCTGTAGAGAGCACACTCTACGCTTGGGCGGGGACACATAATCATCGCGCAGTGATATAATCTCCCCCCCCCCCCTTCCCCGTCCCATTCGACCCGCGTTGCTTCGCCCTCGCCCCCGCCCATCCCTTCCTCGTCCTCGTCCTCGGTCTCCTCCCCAACCGTCACTGTTGTATTCCGATCCTGATCTTTGCCCTGGCACCGACTTGCCCTGGCGCGACATAACAACCTGCAGCTTCTCCAGGTGTGCTTTCCCTGCCAAGTGTTCCTGCAGCGGGGGTGTATGGGTATGTCGAACGGATGGCCACGTATTAACGGAAAAAAAGCGGAGAATCGGACTACTGAGCGGGACGCTACTACAGCGCCGAGCGCTACTGCGGTCACGTCGCAGTCACGGGCAACATAGGTCGAGATAACGGAAGCGAGGTGACGTACTGCTAGAGGTCGGAGTCTTGTCAACTGACAACACATGCACGTAGACCCCGCGCGTTTGCAATGCTGCTGTTCTAGAGAAGGCTGCCAACCAAAAAAAACTGATGCCGCAAATCGCGCAAACGTTGAGGGTGACGGTATAGCATGTCAACAACTTCCGACTCGGGCATTCCCAGGACTCAATTTCAACACCCCAACACCCACAAATTACTCTCCAGCGAACGATGCTCCTGGGAACGACGTCGACGAGATATCTGCCCGAAGGCGCTGTTACCGTAATGCTAGTAAACGCCTCGGGGCCCTATTTTCAGCGAAAACGAGGCATTCGATGGTTCTTGCCCCGGACAGAGAAAACCACGAAGGCTACAGTAATCACGATAGAGCCCATTGCCGAGGAGATATATGGGGGACTTCGGTTGTCCAGACGCGTGTGTCTGGTAGATTCAATATCTGTAAAAAAGTCGAATGTCTCCATAATACATACCAGTACCTGATACCAGGTACCAGACGGAGTAAACGCCCCCTATTGAAACAAATTTGCGAAAAGCGCCCCCGTCACGTAGGAACGTCCCCACTTCTAAATAGTTGGGATAGAGCCCCTTGGTTAAGCGGGTAGGCCATTTGAGTGAAAGGAATTAAGGTGTTCCTGAAGCAGGCAAGACGGGGTGTTTTACATAGGAATGCCGACATTTTTTTTTTTTTTTTTTTTTTTCATCACTTTTACTTTCCAGCCCACTCGTAGGAGGTTTTACCCTCGACGATCTTCTGGACAAGCTGTGGTCACAGGTGTCGTCCCTTCTCCCCCCCGGTACGTGCCTTTATTTTTTGTCGCGCATAGGGTTCAGCATTCCCACTGCTCGTCGATTTTCATCGAATGTAGCCAACTCACGCTTTCGCGCTTTCCGCTTATCAATTTTTTATGCAAGAAAAAGTCCCTATGAGCATGCACTCGGTGAGACTTGAACCCACGAAATTGATCTTGACAGGCACGCGGACCACCTATCAAGCCACCGGGGACGCCGATTGTTAGGGGCAGGTACATGTATTGCGCAACAGCAGTACATACATAATCAGCCGAGGGCACAAGAAAAAAAACTTTCAACACCTTCCGCCTTTCGGACATAATTAACAGCCAGACACTCGAACGAGTACCGTAACAACGCTGGTAAACACCCCGCACGGAGTGAACGCGCTACTTCGGATTAAACGAGCACAATCCAGAGTAAACGCCCCCAACTTGAACAAGAATGCGAAAAACGCCCCGTCCACGTAGTAAACGCCCCGGGTCGCCTTTTTACCCTCACACAATCGCAACGCCTCGGGGGGCGTTTGCTAGAATCATTACGACATACGCGGGTGTACCTTAAGTTGGGGAGGGCTGGTAAACTGCTTCTTGCAGAGCGAGCACGTGCTGATTTTTCGCTCCTTCTTCGTCGCCTCTATGTGCAGCGGTTCTTCTTTGTGCTTCAGCAATGCATCCAGGCTGCGAAACGGTCAAGCAAGGGTAGCGCGACCGCGGAACACAATCAAAGCACGGGAATAAGTGCGTGCGGTTAAGGATGTTAATACGAATGCCACGGAGGTCGCGCCGCGGCAGCACGTAGGTTGGGCCTGCGGTGCACGGAGAGGTAACGTTTTCGCACCCCATCTCGCCCGTCGTGCCGTATATCGGGCACTGTACAGTTCAAGACTGGATCCGTAGCTGGCTCGTACGTATAATAGCTCTACGGCTGCCGAACTCCGACGGGGGTACGGCTGCGGTGCCGAGGGAGTTTCGAATGCAGACGTGGCGGGCTTGGCTATATTTATATATTCAAGAGCAGCTGCTACTGTAGTTTCTATTTTAACGGCACCAACAAGAAAGGAATCCCTTTCAACAGGCCTGAAGCCCCCGTCGTCACGGTGATTATTAGGACGGCAAGGCGTTTCCCAAAAACAAAATGTTTTTCTTCTTGTGTTCTCGTTTCTTCAAGACTGTCGACCATGCAGCAGAGCACTAGTACTGTAGAACAGCCACCCCACAACACGCACCCAGCGTCGGCCGAAGCAGGAAGGGAGAGGGGTCGACTGCGGGGCGAGGCAAGACGTGAAGCCTGGTGGTGGTGGTGGGTGGTGGTAGTGGTGGTGTGGTGGTATGGCACCCTTTTTCCAGGTACCTGAACGTTTGTGTAGTTGTCCACTGCTGCTGCCCACTATCCACCAACGCACACAAGTTGACGACAGTTGAAAATATCCTGCTGCGCGAGTTTCTATTAATAGCGACAGCTATACTTATTAATAGGGTGTTTGCGGAAGACCAAACTATAGGGCTGAGCACTGGCAGAGTCAGTCAAGAGCGATTATTCTGTCGTAAAAATCAATCAGTATACTGAATTGCAGCAGTATACTGGCCGAGCTACGCCCGGCCAATCGGGCCTCCCCGGCTGGTTAGGGGGCCCCGCTAGAGACGCCGTCGGAGGAAAAAAAATACGCCTTTTCGCTTCATTCTTCAATTGTAGCTCGAAACTGCATTGGCCGAGGGTGGTTTCGGTCATCGACACAGGAATAACGAAGAGAAAAAACAAGAAAAATGCATGCAACGTGCGGCGATGATGCGACGATCTTCATGTAGGTGGTTTTCGCGCAGGTACATAAACAATCGCTCTGACATATACTCCATCGCTCCTAACCTTCCGGCACAGAGTAGTAGGCTCTCACCAGCAAAAAAAGCACAAGAGAGCACAGACAAACAAAAACAAAAGCAAACCAAAAACAATCCCAACAAAACGGAGGAACGCTAAAAGTACCCGGCATCAGGTATCAGGTACTCAACGCAGAGAAGGACACTAAACCTAAAAAAGCGAAGGGAAGAAATGCGTCGAAGGACTCAACAGCCGAGGGGTTCGCGGAAAGTTCCCTTAAGTCCCTCTTTCCTCGCTCCTCCAGAAACGCATTTGGTGGGTTTCCGTACATGATAGGATGGCGTGTTTCTTGGGCGTACGTAATACAAGACTACTGGCGAATATACTGGCTGGGCCAATCAGCAAAGTTACTGCTGCTAGTGCCCAACTCCTCCAAATCACAGTTGGGTTTGGACCCAAAGGCTATTCAGATTTTCAAAACAGAAGACCCGAACCATACAATTCGGGAAGGAGAAATGCCGCTGCCAATAATAACACAACAAATACCTCGTACGAATACAGCAACTAACGAACGTGCGAAAAAAGGCAACGACTTTGATGCGGGATGCGGTTTAAGAAAAATACGAGCAGGTCACGACGGCTGCTGCTGCTGTTGCGTGTGTGTGGTCTGTGGTCTACAGCAGTCATGGGGAGGGTGGCAATCCACGCTACCGGGGCGCATTGTGCGTTGCGTGCGTGGGACGTGCTGTGCGGTGTGCATGTTGCGCGGTCACACGCCCCAGAGCCCAAAACAGTACTCCTAATATCATTGACCGCTCTGCAGCAACAACAGACAACACACAGAGCAGCAGCGTCAGCAGCAATCGACCAAGCTCACAGCGCTGTCATCGACGTTGCAGCTGCATCCTGCCAACCCATTGCCAGTCTTCGGGACGCCGCCTCGCATTGACATGGCCTCGCCCACATGGGCCGTGCCTTTGTTGAGACAGCTTGTGTGACGCAAACCGTCTGCCATGACGCGCTTCTTCTCGCTGTAGCTGTGCGCTGTGCCTACGTGACGTAGATGATGCTGGTTTCTTGCTCATGCCATGTGTTTACTCGCCAGGGGCAACTCGGGTTTTCCAGGCCAACTAGATTTTATTGTTTCAAACCAAAAACCAAACCCATTCCGGCATTTTTTGAGGAATAGGCACTTTCATCCGATTTTTTATCCCGTTTTTTGGGATTTGATCTTTTTTCGGGATCGGAGGACTAGAAAATGACGACACCAGACAAAAAATCTGGACATCGCAAACACTATACTATCTTAAACTGTGTTGGAGTCGTGGGATGGTGCTGCTGCTGCTACTGCTATTATACTGCACACAATTTACGCGCTCCGCCTTTCCCGGTTCGGTGCATCCGGCAATCCTACGGCAGCAGCCGTTGTACTGGTGAAGTACGGGTCAAATCAGTGCTACAGCAGTGGTATGATTTACCCCGATTTGTAGGGCTGGGTACGCCGCAGCCAGTACAATACGTACTGCAGAAATCAGCAGCCAACTGAATTCCCTCAGTATGCTGTTGGGCGAAGCCGCAATCTAGCGGCGACGCCCCCCACCTGGTGAAGGGCTCCGCCCCGCCAGAGGTGATTTCTCGCGCATTTTCGCCTCTCACTTTCCATCACAACCCAGGGGATTTATGTATGTTGTAAGAATCGGGAGCGCAAAGTCCTCGTCATCCCATCTCCACCCTCTCGCTCGTGTACAACGTAGATCAGTACTCATTTCTTCATTAGTGAGGCTTTCCGTTGCATATGGGATGGAGTTTTGCGGAACGAACGCATTTTTTCGTGTATTGCTGTTCCAAACTACTGGAGTTCTCGGCCATTACAAGTATACTGCCAGTGCACTTGTACTGGCAGTATATACTGGGCAAGCACTACTGCAGAAAAAGGAAAAATACCTAGCTCACCTCCGAGGGATAGGGACAACTTTGGTCAATTAAAGGTTTTCAGGTGTTTCATTTGTCCGCCTCAATGCCGGTCGAGCAACTTTTGCACAGCAAGATGTAGGAGGCGTGTGTGGTGTGGAGGCAAAGGACGACCGCAGGAACTATACTGCTACTCTCGAGTGGTTGCAGGGGACGCCCTGCTGCTGTGCCGCAGCTTTTGGGTCCACTATATACGTCAATGAAATTGTGACGAGCTTGTCGATCCACAATACCAACCGCATAGCTCGAACAAAAGCAGAGACGGCGGTGCGTGGTGGTGGCGAAGGCAAACGGCGGCGACAGCAGGCACATGCGTACTGTTGTTCTCTCGACTGGCTGTGAGAATTGCACTGCTGCTCAGAACAACAGCAGAGGAGTACAGCAGTTTTTTTTTCCTGGTGGCGGTTGTTGATCGTTGTGGTCGGTGTCGTTTGGAGTCGGGATGTCATTCATGCTGTACATGCGCCCGCGCCCCCAGCTCTGCCTACTATCCGTCCTCGATGCTGCATCGTAGGCTCCGATACATGCAACTAGTCATGAAGTACACCCCGGATGTGTCACCTTACGTGCATTATTTTGTCTGCTGCTGTTGTGTGCCGGGCGCCTGCTGCTGCTGGAGGATGATGAGTAGTATTGTCTGGTGGCAGTTGGTCGTTGATCGCTATGGTGGGCGTGGTCGGGAGTCAGGATACATGGATACATACATTTATACGCCCGCACCCCAAGCTCTGCCCATTTATCCTCGATGATGCATCGTAGGCTCCGACACTTGCAACTACAGGTACAACAGAGTAGCCAAGAGTAAACCCCGGATGTGCCACCTCTCGCAGGTATGCCTGGTGGCAGTTGGTTGTTGATCGTCGTGGTGGGAGTAGTCGAGAGTAGGGATACATAGAGTACATACACATATACATACGTGCGCCCGCACCCCAAGCGGTCCCTATCCATCCTCGATGACGCATCGTAGGCTCCGACACATGCATCAACTACAAGTAAGTACAGTCGGCAGTAGCCAAGAGTACACCCCGGATGTGTCACGCAGTTTTGCCTGGTGGCAGTTGGTTGTTGATCGGTGGGCGAGTTCGGGAGTCGGGATACATACACATGTACATACATGCCCCGGCACACCAAGCTCTGCCCATCTATCCTCGATGATGCGTCGTAGGGTCCGACACTTGCAACTACAGGTACAGTAGCCAAGAGTACACCGCGGATGTGCCACCTCACGCGCTGGTTTGGCCTGCTATACTGCTCCTGGGCAGCAGCAGGTGGTGGTTGTTATTGGTCGTCGTTGTGGGTGTGGTCGGGAGTCGGGATACATACATGCGCCCGCACCCCCAGCTCCACCTATCCATCCTCCGTGATGCATCACAGGCCCCGATACAAGCCATAGAGTATAGTGCGGATGTGCCACCTCATGTGCATGGTTTTGCCTGCTGCTGCTGCTGCTGGGCGGCATGGTCAAGTAGTGGACAAACCTTGATAGTAGATCTTCCTGGGGTAGCTAATTAGGCACTCTGATTGGCTACGGGTATGTTTTACGCGGCTTAATCAACTTTCCCAGCCACAGCATCCCGAGTCATCCCGAGTCAACCTAGAGTCTTCCCAAGCTCAGCATCCGCGCCGGCCGAGCCAACCTAGAGCCGTAACAAGCACAGCATCCCAGCACTGACCACTGGCATAGGGTTCGGGTTCGGGTTCGGGTTAGGGTTCGGGTCGGAGGGTCGGCTTCAGGCGTCCAACACAAAACCCCCATAAAGATCTACTATCAAGGTCTGTCCACCCCTCGCATGGTCGCACCGATGTGCAACAGCCTGCTTGTTGTACTCGTACCACGCTCAATACGATATTTGTGCTCAGCAGCAGTTGTAACGGCACTGTTGGCCAATCACGGCCATTTTGTAAGTTGTACGGTAAGTCATAGCTCTGGTTTGACTGGCGCAAGCTCGAAAAGGCTAGTCTGTTTTTACGTTGTTTTTTGCTTGTAAGGCTGTTTCCTATGCGGTTCGATTTCGAGCTTCAGATTTGTATTTTTCGATCTTAAAAACGAATGACCCTGCTTATGCAGTCCAAATATGCAAAATCAGACCGGAATTTTGTCGATTTGAGAATCCGATGACCCATGTCGTCGGATTTTGGCCCAAAATCCGACGACCTGGGTCATCAGATTTTCAAATAAAAAAATGGCATGCTCTCTAAATTCAAGATGTTATCCACGACAGCAAACAGCAGCAGAACGATCGATGAGTGGGATGGTGATACAGCTGTATAGCGACGTTGCTTCGCGCCCGACGCGCGGATGGCGCGTCCCTCCTTGGCCAGACTAGAGTCGGCTGGCGCGGGCTCGGGCCTAGAGACTAAGAGAAGAGCACTCGGCACGCGCCTCTCCGTGGATACGTGCTCCTAGACTACATTGCTGTACAGCAGCAGCAGCAGCAGTCAAGTCACAAAATGAAACACAAAATACCAAGACAGGTTGACTCTAGCGCACTCGCCACGTCTCTTCGCCACTAGACCAGAGGCAGTCAACGTGGGCTCGGACGCTTGGGTCCTACGCGCAGGCGCCAAATCACAAAAACAGCAGTTGATCTCGGCGTTTGCTCGAATCTCTACACGCACAATAAATCTGATTTTCCCGCATAGGAAGATCCTTCGATTTGTCAAGCTCATATCTGAAAATGCCATCGGGTCAAAATCTGAAGCTCAAAAATCGAACCGCATAGGAAACGGCCTAAGTCATAACTTTGTGCCTATCCCTTGGCCCAGTACATACACATGTACATACATGCCCCGGCACACCAAGCTCTGCCCATCTATCCTCGATGATGCGTCGTAGGGTCCGTAGTAGCCGAGAGTACACCGCGTGGTTGTTGTTGGTCGTCGTGGTGGGTGTGGTCGGGAGTCGGGATACATACCTGCGCCCGCACCCCCAGCTCTACCTATCCATCCTCCGTGATGCATCGCAGGCCCCGATACAAGCCATAGAGTATACTGCGAATGTGCCACCTCACGTGCATGGTTTTGCCTGCTGCTGCTGCTGCTGCTGCTGGGCGGCATGGTCGCACCGATGTGCAACAGCCTGCTTGTTGTACTCGTACCACGCTCAATACGATATTTGCGCTCAGCAGCAGTTGTAACGGCACTGTTGGCCAATCACGGCCATTTTGTAAGTTATACGGTAAGTCATAGCTCTGGTTTGATTGGCGCAAGCTCGAAAAATCTAGTCTGTTTTTATTACGTTGTTTTTTGGTTGTACGTCATAACTTTGTACCTATTCCTTGGCCCAGTGCCAAATACCTGGTACTGGTTGACGGATTTGTGATGTTGTGATTTTGGCGGATGTCCCTCTCTACTCTACTGCTGTACGATACTGATACGAGTGACCGCTGTACGTATGGTAAACCATTTACTGCAGCAGTAGTACAGCAGTAGGTACTGCAGTTTATCAGTTACTGTAATCGAAAGCAGACCTCTGCTATTCTGGTGTGTATCGCGATGATTAGACTCGAACATATGGCGCAAGTATCGCGAATGGCTCCACCTGTTGGGCCTGTCGTGTTGTCAAGCCCCTGCCCAACCCTCACCTGTCTCCCTGGAACTGGCAGACCCTGCAGTAAAACGGCACTCGCTCAGACGACCGGGCCTCATAGTTCGTCATCAGCTCCTTGACAGCGTTTTCCAGCCCCTGAGAAGGCCCTGGTGCCGATTGCGAAGAGGCGGCCACCTTGGGCCGTTTAGGGCCCTTCTTTCCCGGCTTCTTCGCCTTGGACACGCCACAACCGGGTCGCGGCAAGAGATGCGCAGGCAACGGTTGGATCTTGTCGGCCTCAAGAGGAGACCCAAGCTTGAGTACTCGCCGCTTTGCATTATCACCGTGGTGGTCGTCCTCTCCTGATCCGTCATGGCCATCTTCGCTCTGTGTGGCGATCGAACCTCCATCGTCGCTGCTGCTGCTCCCGCCACCAACTTCAAGCTCACGCTCCAAGGCCTCGATTCGATCGTCCATTACGTCAACTCTAGCAGAAACTCCGAGACTACTGGCCCTCTTACGGCCCGGCCCTCCCTCCTCTTTCTCCTCGCCCTTCCCGTCTTCTTCCTTCTCGTCCTCGTCCCTAGCATCGTCCAGTGGTTTGCCCCTTCTCCTGGGTCGTTTTAAGGAGGGAGCGTCTGCTTGGGCTGCTGCCCGCGCGGGTCTCGCGCGTTTCGCTAGTCCCGCCCGCTTTAGAAGCTGCGACATAGTAGGTGGTCGCGACATGTTGTCCTCCCTACTGGATAATACCGCGTGTACAGGCACAGAGCGCAGAGTACTAGCACGCGCTGTGCGGGTGTGGCTGGGTACATAGCGCAGTACGATTTCAAGGCTCAAAAGCCCCCGGGTGTAGCATCCACCAGAATATCATATAAACCTTTTGAAATCCTCGGAACCTCGATACCAGCCAGTGCAGACGTGCAGATAGTAGTGAGTGATTCAGGAGCTGGTACGCTGGCCAGTAGATTTCAATGCGCTTGTCGTACTAGTTGTACAGGACATAGCTCACGCTGACAGGCCTGTCCTGTGTGTCATCCCTGTGCAGCGCGACGCAACTGCCATCGCTTTCCTCGTCTGCTAAATTGCCGTTTGAATTCGAAATTCGACGCGCGACGAAACATGGGCGTCTTGACCCTCCTCAAGCACCTCGCGCCGTGTCTCGAGGACTCCCATGTGGAGCGATATCGTGGCAAGACGATTGCCATCGATGGAAACACCTTTTTATTCAGAGGGTGCTACGGCTTCAGCGAGCAGGTGTGTCAATGTGAATGAGTGCCCAGCAAGAGTAAGGATTCCCCGATGTGGGCAACGCACTTTCCAGAACCGCTCGCATCGCCGGGCTCGAAATTCAAATTTGATGTTGGTGTTTTTGTCCGTCCCACGTGTCGGTGGATGGGATTGATTCGTCAGCAAGTAGTACCAGGTACCTGCTACCAGTACCTGGTATGTACACGCTGGCTTTGCTTCACTGCTGCTGCTGTACCAGGTACGTATACCTCAACATACTGCTTGCCACGCTGTTTGTCTCGTGCTGGCACACCAGAGGAACTCGCTGCCCATCGAGTACATACAGCAGTTTTCGCATGTACCTGGTGCGTGTCATCATTGACTTGTTGATAGAGAAGATGGATCGTCCTGAGAGCGACGCCTATTTAGATCGTTTTTTATCGCCGGCCTAAAAACGGCGGCGACCTCGATCTTTTTGGCGATCTCGGAAAAAAGTGCCGATCTCGATTCTCACAAAATATGCAACCGGTTTTGATGCATCCCTGCGTCACGTGTCATATCGTCATACAAGTACTGTATATATATTTATTGTGGTTCATACGTAGCTCACGTCTGCTGTCACTTCAAGAACGCACAGCTAAAATCTACGATTAACATCTATACGAGTACAGTAGTACAAGGCTGTTCACTTGTCAGGTCAAACCCACGGGCCAGGTCCGGTTGGGTCAGGTCAGCTGACCCGACCCGACCCGCGGAGAAGTTGAGATGTCCGGACCTGACCCGCGGAGAAGTTGAGATGTCCGGACCTGACCCGACCGGACCCGCAAGATTTTGGAAATCTGCTGACCCGACCCGACTCGACCCGTGAGATTCGAAAACCTCCTAACCCGACCCGACCCGACATGTGAGATGTGAAAACCTCTTGGCCCGACCCGACATGACCCGTGAGATTGTGAACACCTCCCGACCGCACCCGACCCGACCCGACCCGACCCGCCACATTCCGAATGACCCGAGAGATACTGTGGCGGGTCGGTTCCACTCAATCTGGGAGACCATTAATCTCGACCCGCGGGTTCGACCCGTGGATCCGTCCCGTGTGTGGACACTTGAAAACCATTCAATCTCCATTCTTGTACCCAGTAGTGATATGTGGCTTGGCTGCAGTGGGTATGGAGTATGGACGGATGCGGACATCCCTATACGTACTTGGCGGTGTTCCACGGTTGTAATATTGTACCAAAGGAGTATCTTGAGCATTGGTACGAGAAAAGCCTTCGGGAAGAAAGCGGAAAGTTTTTCAAGCGCCGGATCCGCGGGCCGGATCCACGGATCCGCCCCATGGGTCGGCAGAAAACATCTCGTGGGTTACGGTGGCCCGTCCAGCGAGTGACCCGTTTCTTGCGGCTCATGACTTGACCCGGCCCGTTCGATTTGAAAATTTCTTGACCCGACCGGACCTGATCGGTGAGATTTTGAAAAACCTTGACCCGACCAAGCCCGACCCAGTAGATTAGGAAACTCTTGACCCGACCTGACCCGACCCGCGAGATTTGAAAACCTCTTGACCCGACCCGACCCGACCCGTGAGATTCGAACGCTTCCTGACCCAACCCGACCCGCGACACATTGAACACCAATCCGACCCGCGGGTCAGGCCATGACCCTCGAACAGCCCTTGTAAAATACTGTACAGCCTGGAACAACAGAAAGTGCTTTCCTTGAGGTACTGTAGCCCCATTCCCTTTGGCGCGAGAAACGACGGTTTTGATGGGTAAGGCTGGGGCGTTCTTCAGGCAGAGCGGAACGTATTGGGTGGACATCGCGATCTGGTGTCGACGGTCGTATCATAGGATCTAGGAGTATATCTATGTACAACTATGTACAACTGTGTGAATCAGGGAAGTACCACAATAGCTGTACCGGCTGTACCAGGACAAAATGTGGACATGTGGACTACACAAGTACACACCAACCAGATACCTGTAGACTGCCTGTGCGTTTTCATGATCACGCTATGGGCTAGAGTTTCTAGATTGTTGCAACGAACTCAAGGATACGGAAACGTTACAGTAGGCACCGTCTCTGTCCGACCGTCCGACCTTGTTATGCCGCTGTGCTGTGCCGTCTGGGGAGAACAGGTGGCCACGGGCCAGGCGTGCGCTGGACCCGTGGACTATGTGCTCAAGCGAGTGCGTATGCTGAAGCACTATGGAGTCAAACCCTGGGTCGTACTGGACGGGAGACGCACGCCAATGAAGGTATGATTGACTCTGTATTGAGGAGGACTCTGTTGTATGAGCCATGCAAGTGGTCGCGCCTGTTTGCGCCAGGTCTCTAACCTTGAGCGTTGCGGATGCCCATGGCGTAGCCTGCTGTCGTAATTTGCACGAGCACCCGTCTTTCAACAGCTACGTACGATATTACAACCGCGCTGGCGTGTTTACGTGCTCAAAACGTATGATATTACAACGTATGTACTCGTATACTCTAAAACGTGCCGACACTGAGCGACAATAGCGGGGGCTGGAGAATACCAGGGTGCCTGCAAAACCGCCACCCGCGAAACACGCATAATTTGTTAGGCCTGCACCAAAAGTACTCAACAGGTACATTTTTTTCGATGCTGTGTTTACGCCTTTACACAGCTGCATCCACATTTTGGGTCCAACCTACTCACTTGGAATTTGAATCGGATGAATTTTGCACTGTTAGCGGCTATTACAGTAGTACCAATACTGCTCGTAGAAAGAGGGTCATGCATGCCCTCTACCACTGCACCCATGTTTGAGAGACAAAATCTTCGCAATTTGAGTTGGACACGTTTTCCAGCGCCCGGAGCATTAGCGTGACCGGACGAAGCTCCGGACCCATGCATGGGTCCTCTTTTTTCGTTCAGGACGACACGAACAGGCAAAGGCGGAAAGATCGGGAGGACAACCTGCGGATGGCCAACAATCTACGGCGGCAGGCCGACGACCAGTCCGGCGCGGAGAGAGACGCCCTTCTTCAGAAGGCGCAGACTTTCTTCCAGAAGGTGTGTGTTTGTGTGTATGTCTACCACGGTGCGAGCGTCGGCGTTCCACCGCTGCGAGAAAGCTTGCAACTCCAACACGTTTGTCGTTTTGGTTGTCGCTTCAAGCGGCCCGGCACCGGATTCCACGATAGCCAATCCACACTGTCCACACTGTCCGCACATCAGTATACTTGTATTATATGGTAGCACTGAAGACATGTATAAGGACGGTTGGGTCTCGATATTTATGTATGAACGCCCCTTATATTTTCGCACATAGTGATACCACTATTATGGAGGGACCATAGTAAATAGGACCTACGTTACACACAAACCTGTACATTTACCTATTTTTACTAGCAGGATTTGGTCCTATTTACTATGGTCCCCCAAAAATAGCACTTTTTGGACAAAACTATTCTGATGATCGCGGAACTACCCAGCTATTGTATCGTCGGAGCCCCATTTGTGAGATGTGCTTTACAGTATTTTTCGGTAACTCTTTCTTTAGTGCTGTAACTAGGCAGTGCAATTGTGTGTCGGGTATTGTATTTCAATTTGCTTCTACCACAATCGGTTGTTGGGGCGACTTAGTAATAGTGTTCATGGTTGAGCTGCTCAAGTGAGGCAAGTGAGCAAACTTATGTGCTGCCTGCCCGTCTCTCTTATCACGGGGGGTCACTGGTTATTGTCACGTTAGCCCCTACCAGGAGCCCTATACGAGGTCGTAGGAGATATCGTCAACTTTTGTTATAACCCTAAGTGGGCTCGGCCGTTTTTTTCGCGAGCGATGAGACGCAGGGGATCCGGGTCTAATCTTGGCGAAGCGAGTTTAGGTAGAGATCAACTCTCCGGCCTGTACTGCTCTTCTCGCGTGCAACTCGAACCAGACGGGCGACAGAGGTGACACGTTTAATGAGCAGTACAAACAGCATGGGAATCTTCACCTTTTACCTTTTCAACGCTGCAAAACTACCCCGCAGTAAAATTCCATGTACTTTGCTCCAAAACCGTGCGTGCAGTTATGCAGAGAATTGACCAATTGTCGGGCTGTTGAGGTGACGTTTTGAGCTCAGTGGGCAGCATCCTCGCGTACAACGTTAAAACCTAACCTTGGACACATTTTCCCGCGCTTTCGTTTCGATCTTTAGAGCATACACGTGACGAGGCAGATGGTGACGAACGCGATGGCGGCCCTCAAGAAGGAGGGCGTTCAGTGCATGGTTGCTCCTTACGGTGAGCGGGTGTGTGCACATGTGCGTACATATGTGTACCTATGTGTTCCTCCGCCTTGTGTGAAGGGGATCTACTGTACGTACCGTACGGCTAGAGTTGGAGGCGTGCCGGAGCATTGCCAACCTCGCCCTAGGATGAGTAAGGCTGTATTTCGAGCCGTTCTGAGTGTTGCTTCCCGGCCGTTCTCCCTGTGAGTTATCCTTTCTTCGCGCCACATGTTGCACAAGGCGCAGCGCGGTAGAGTGTCCCTAACAATCTGTATTCTGTAGGAGTAGATTTGTTTGGCAATTGCCACCTACATGTCATTATCTTGGCGATCGACAGCGACGTGCACAATCGTCGTGATACGTTGATCCCCTACCGCGTATTTGCCACTATTTCTATTTTAGTATCGTGTACTGTTTGCCATGTTTGTTTCCCGATTGAGAGCCGTCGTCGTCACCGTTTCGTAGATCCGACATCTTGCGCTCCCCGCGTGTTGAAGCGATTGTGGATGCGTGAACATCGCGATAGGCTGCGTGGGGACGCCGAACTTAGCAAACAACTCAATGCTATATCCGGGTTGATACATGCCGTACCTGTCTCGTCTTGTGAATTCCCTTTGCGTCACCTTTCTGCTTAAAGGGCAGGGGTATTGAAAAAAAATTAGAACGGCAAACCACTTTTTTTTTCAGTCCCAGACAGGGAGGGGTATCCTAAAACCCGGAAAGCTTGATTGTTGAACAGAATGCCATTTTTTTACTTGGTGCAGAAATCACACCATTCTGGTTTTGGTTTTTCGTTCTGACCTTGGGAAGGAGTGTGCTGACTAGTCTGTTTTTTTTTTTTTTTTTTCCGTGCACTTTCGCTTGGGGTTGTACTTGTGTATTTTTCTGGGTGGTATACCTTGCTACGGCACTCATCAACGGGAGCAGCTGTTACCGCTGTTTTTCGTGCGATGCTTCCGCAGAGGCCGATGCCCAAGTGGCGTTTCTAGCCAAGTGCGGCCTTGCGAGCGCGGTCATCACGGAAGACAGCGACATCCTCGTCTACATGGCGGCGGTCAAGTCAACCGCCAGCGTCCTGTACAAGCTGGACGAGTTCGGCAAGTGCAAGGAGCTGGGTTTCGACGCGGAGAAGCTGTCGAGCCTTCCAGGTGCGTGGGGACAGGGGAAGATCAGCGTCGCACGCCAACGCTTGCACGTCATTTGTCGTTTTTTTTTTTGCTGTACCGGAGTGAAGGGGAACCATGGTGGTGGTGGGGGTCCTTAGGTGATTCGTACTCGTGTGTTGTTGTGTGTTTTTTTCGTCACACTTTGTAGTCTGTACATGTTGGAAGGAGCGCGTTCCACTTTTCTACTCTACTGAACGATCACCTGCATTCCTTGTGCTTCCCGACTCTCTTCTCCCCCTTGCGTTGTTGACACAGGGACAATAGGGAAGTTCGGCAGAGGTCTGGCCGCCTTTGCCGGAGAGGGGGGCGGGCGGCTGTTTGCGCAGCTAGCGGTGCTTGGAGGGTGCGACTATGTAGACAACGTGCGGGGGCTGGGGTTGCTGTCGGTGCTTCCTATCGTGGCGAGGTTTAAGTGCATTCAGGCGGACAGACGCGTATCGCGCATCCTCATGCACATGCAGAAGATGGGGAAAACGGTAAGAGTCCGACGCAGCACGAAGTAGGCGTTACTTTTGCACGAGACTTCGCGGAAACTTCTTGGCGACGGCAACGCGCCGGTTGTTTCGTTGGTCCAGCGTGCTCGTGTGGTTAAACCACGGAATTTGACATGGACGCTGTAAAATGTATGTGCAGGCGTCAGTCCTTCCCTGGTGCGGTGGAGCCATCGTTCATGTTTTTTTGTCCTCTGTCCCCGCGCATGCGTAGACGAAGCACGCGGGAGGGTGCATGACCCACGCGCTGCTGGAGAAGGGTGCACAAACTGTGGCAGATAGTTGCGCGTGTGAAACGTAAGCTACGGTCACGCAAGAGGTTAGCGCGCAACAGCAGTACTGTATACCAGGTACGTCTTTTCGCGTATGTGTGGTACGCCACCCCCCCCCCCCCCCCCCCCCCCCCCCCCCCCCCCCCCCCCCCCCCCCCCCCCCCCCCCCCCCCCCCCCCCCCCCCCCACGAGGCAGTTACATAGTAACCCCATTGCTGTGTTCATGTTTGGCCACACCAGAAATTAAATCAATTCATTGATGCTGTCATCCATATGTAAGAAAATCCGCCTCTAAAGCGGTTCTTGGTAGGATGCAGCTCACCCTTCATGCGACTCGCCCAACGCCCTACGGCGCTTCGCGCTTGGTGCAAGCAATGTCTGCCTGGTCGGTGAAAACCCGACGTGCTCGGTCCCGGCATTGTAGGGATGCCAGGGTCTATGGTCATATGACTACGGCCATGCACGATAATGAGTACCCCCCCCCCCCCCCTTCGCACCGTTTGCAGATTCCGGAAGGCCACCGCGAGCGCGTGCTCCTCGCCGAGTTGAGCTTCTTCTGGCACCGCGTGTACGACCCTAGGAGCAAGACTTGCGTGCACTTTTGCAGCGCCGCGCCGGAGCTCGTCGGTACCGAGGAAGTTCCCGCCCTGCCATCAGCCTCCAGCGGAACGTCTTTCCTAGGGTGGGTGCGCTTGGTGGATGGAAGCGTCTACTATATAGCAGTTTGCAGCAGCGTATGGGCGCGCCAGACCTTGTTAAAATTGGTGCACACGAACCGCTTGCAATGAGCTTTCTGTTTGCCACTGACAGCAGCGCCGCGTGAACCTCGTACGTAGAGAGCTACAGCAAGGTGTTCCATGTGCGTGACGCCTCGTTCGTGATATCGGAAACTACCCCAGCCCCATTTGTCGACCGTACTTTGTTGTCGCTGTTTTGCGTTTTCCAGGGAACACATCGGCGACGACATGGTGGTGAGCTTATCGCAAGGCAAGGTGGACCCCACCACGGGCGAGGCTGTCAGACCGCAAACCTTTCCAGCCCCGACCGGCGGCGAGGCTCGCCGCTCGATGACGCAACCTGTTTCCACGGGAATGCGAGGGCAAGAATCCGCAACCGCGCGCCCGAAGAGCGCGACCATGCCCATGACCACTCCCGGCAGAACGTGGAACCAACAGCAGCAGCAGCAGCAGCAGCAGCAGCAGCAGCAGCAGCAGCAGCAGCAGCATCAGCACCACCAGCAGGGGTATCGAAAAGCGGACGGCGGGCAATCAATCCCTCCGCACTTGCGCATGCGACCGCAAAGCTCGAGGGAGCGCGTGGCCGAGACCCCCACTAAACGGCATGGTGGGTTGCTTGCGGAGATGTTCCAACGGGCGACGTCCAAGGCTGCTGTCGCCGAGAAGGAGAACATCGATCCGTCGCGAGACGCCAGCTCGCAGGACATTTCGGAGATCGTGCTCGCATGCGGGCCGGGGCGAACACCCACGCGTGGCCGGCAGGAAAGCCCCCAACCGCCTCCTCCCGCCGCAACCCTAAACCCGTTCGCGAAAAAAGCGGAGAAGACCGCCGCGGCTGTCCACAGTCCCAGAGATTTCCGAACGCCTCCCACGGTGTCGGCGCTCGCCAGTTCGCAATGCGGCGTGGCGCACCCGTCCGTCCCTCAGCATGCGGCCGGATGTGCGGACGCTTGGACTCGACTAGGCAACGGGTGTCTGGGTGGTGTGCGGGGGGACGAGGATAGTCCCGCTAGGCGGGACATCGTTGCACCGAAGAGGCCAGGTGGAGAGCAGGCCGATAGCGGAGCGGGTAGTGATGCGGAGGTGGTGCAAGTCTTGACGGCATGTGCAGCCGAGCGTTCGGTCAAGCCTGCTGGAAAGCGGGCTGTGTCGACTCTCGCGCCTGGCGGCGCTCGAAGCGATCGAGGGAAGAAGGCGAAACTAGGGGTTGGCAAAAATAGTCGGCCGCCACCCTCTGTGAAAAGTAAGACGATGTTGTCGTTCTTCGGCCGCGTAGCAGCGAGGCCCAAGTCGTGAAAGTCTGAATAATCATGTTAATATGATAAATTAGTTTAGGTGTCAGCGGCGTGTCGCGGATAAGAGTCGGTTCACGCCAAATATCCGGCGATCGCGTTCACTAGAAGGGTAAGGTTACACACTTGGGATGGCAGACCCGAAGAGTTATTGAGTGCGAGTGACGGGGTCCGTTGGCTGAGTGTTCACATTAGAGTCGGCCTTGGCTACACGCCAAGAACGCATACGTTGTGCCTGATTCGGCATCGATAAACATGTACTGATGGAGCGAATATGTTTTTCCAGGTTTTTCGGCGGGTGGTCGGTGGGCCGATTCTGGTGTGCTCCTAGTATTTACGATTACCCCGACAATCGTACTACGGCACTACAGGGGTCGTCTTTCGTTTCTTCTTGTCGTCGCTCCTTACGTACAATTGGGAACTAGGCTCTTTTTTCTGCTAGTCGCGGCTCTACTCAAGGCTGCCTGTCCTCACTCAGCACACTTGCCAACGACATGATGGAATATTAACAGTATTAATTTCTTCCAAGTCCACGCGAGGACGATGAGTTTTTGACATTTTTACACCTCAGCACAGCTAAATTCAGCGATGCTTGCAACGAGATGAACGGTCATCGTACCACTAAGGTCTATTTTCGAATCGCCATATACACAGATTGCAAAGCTGGGTACCGACAAATGAATCGGTCAAACTCACAGCTGACGTTTTTTTTTGTAACAATACCTTGAAATCAAAACGATGCCACAGCTCGGATGCTTGGAAGCTTCCGCACCACAATCCCCAAGTTGAGCCTCAACCTACCCCCTTTGCCTCCGCCGCCCTCAAACGACAATGACGAGAACCTCAACATCGGCCCGTCAAGGTCAACTTCTAAATTGTTAAAATAGTCAGCCATTGCCACGGCGACAGCGTTCGCCTCCTCGCCTGCGAGGAGACTACTTTTCGTCCCGCTCGCGGCCCCGAGCGTGACTCGTGCAACTAGCCGCTCCCGAGCGCTCGCCTGACTAAGCGAAACGCGCAGATCTCGACCTCCCCACGTTCCCCCAAACGCTACGACGCGTTCGCCGGCATCGATGGTAACTCCTTCTCGAGCAAAAACGAAGGTACGCCCTGCCAGGACGGTCCGGCTGACCACTCGGTGCGAAAGGAAGTTGCCGAAATCGGCAGCGTCGAAAACGACGACCGCGTTCCCGGAGGGCGAAGGGCTTTGGAACTGGAGGACGCCACGCCGGAAGAGCACTCCCACGTCAAGGTTAACGTTGCCTACATCTACATCCACGGCCCTGGGACCAAGCATCGGGCAGGGGGGGGGGGGGGGGGGGCGCGGAAGCAAGGAGCGAGGTGGTAAAGGTTTTACCGATGACATATTTTATAGGCAGTCTTCGGGTACGAAGTACATTAACTTAGTTAGTCATCACACGGACGTGGGGCCTGTCTCGAAAAAAAAACGAAAAGGAAAAAGAAAACACAAGAAGGAATCAAACACCGCGATGATTGGCCCCTCTGGGACATACGTGCCCCCCTTCCTGTTTTCTATTGCAACAAAAACCACGACATAAAACTTCCAGATATTTGATAACAAAAACAGTAGATACCGAAAAAAGAAAAGCGGCGCTAAGGCCGTTTCCTATGCGGTTCGATTTCGAGCTTCAGATTTGTATTTTTCGATCTCAAAATCGAATGACCCTACTTATGCAGTCCGATTATGCTAAATCCGACCGGAATTTTTTCGATTTGAGAATCCGATGACCCAGGTCGTCGGATTTTGGCCCAAAATCCGACGACCTGGGTCATCAGATTTTCAAATAAAAAAATGCCATGCTCTCTAAATTCAAGATAATATCCATGACAGCAAACAACAGCGGAACGATCGATGAGTTGGATGGTGATACAGCTGTATAGCGACGTTGCTTCGCGCCCGACGCGGCGCGTCCCTCCGTGGCCAGACTAGAGCCGGCTGGCGCGGGCTCGGGCCTAGAGACCAAGAGAAGAGCACTCGGCACGCGCCTCTCCGTGGATACGTACTCGTAGACTACACCGCAGCTGTACAGCAGCAGCAGCAGTCAAGTTACAAAATCAAACACAAAATACCAAGACAGGTTGACTCTAGCGCACTCGCCACATCTCTTCGCCACCAGACTAGAGGCAGTCAGCGTGGGCTCGGACGCTTGGGTCCTACGCGCAGGGCAGCGCACCCAGCGCGTCTCTTCGCGGCGCCAAATCACAAAAACAGCAGTTGGTCTCGGCGTTTGCTCGAATCTCTACACGCACAATAAATCTGATTTTTCCGCATAGGAAGGCCCTTTCGATTTGTCAAGCTCATATCTGAAAATGCCATCGGGTCAAAATCTGAAGCTCAAAAACCGAACCGCATAGGAAACGGCCTAAAACACGAGCAGCAACAACTGCACCGTGTCCTACTTACGTACGCAGTAACGTCAAAATACAACAGCAGGACTACCATACACGAAAAACAAAAAACTGCCCACGGCTAGCACGACAACATAGCCGCACAGATCCCCGATAAGCAGCCAACAGCCGAATCACAGCAACAGCCCACACTTTCCTGGCTACATATATTTTCCTGGGCTTTCGAGCCAAAGCGAAGATACCGTGCAGGACAGGGTATACGACACCCCCTGTGAAAATGTCGGGTTTGGGAATTTTATCACCCTTAGTGGTATACTGTGGGGGTGTGGTATACACCGTCACCCCGGTGATAAAGTGGGTGGTCGTTGGAGATTCTAGATTACTCATCATCCCGGGTAGTATACTGAAGGGGCGTGAAGGGGGGGCGGTGATAGCATTGGTACACGACGGTAGAAAAAAGCCAGCCCGGAGCGGCAGCAGCAGCAGCAGCAGCAGCAGTAGTCTAAGCCGCAGACATTTTTTTTCCCGTTGCGACGGGCCACGCTCGCACTACCGACTACCGGTACAGCTCTGTACCACTTCCACCTCCATGCTATTGGTCTCCATACGGTAAGCTTTGTTACCGGTGCTCTTGCACACCTGGTGTGCTGCTGTTGCTGTTTTGTACCGGCGCCGATGCTCGTTTTGTTGATCGCGGCACGCATTCACGCGCGATAATACCTTGGGGGTGTCATAACGATTACGAGGCATTACCTGAGGGTGTGTGGCATACACCGTCACCCGGGTGATAATTCGGGTGGTCGTTTGGGAGTTAAGAATAATGGCCACCCGGGGGTTATACTGTGGGGGTGTGGTATATACACCGTCAAATACGGTAATTCGAGAAGCATGCAACAAGATGCTCTTGATAATTTGGTTTGGAGTTCCCTCTCGGTATATTTGAAAGTTTAGCCGCGAGGCGTTGCTGATGAGCGCGCTACCACGTTCATAGGAGGCCCAACGACCCCCCGGGTGCTCGTCGTGTCTGCCTGCTGTTCCGGTGAATATGTGTAACCGAGCGCTACAGCAGTAGGTTTGTGTACATACCAGTAGTTGTGAACGTCGTCCGCAGGTTGTGTCGTACCTCTCCGTATTTCGCCCGCATTTTTTTCGGCACATTGCTTTTTCTGTTGGGGAGTTTGAACACATTAGCGAAAATTGCATTGGAGACGAACTATTTCTCCTTTCCCTTTTTCTTGTTAATTACGTGAAGACACGAAAGGGCGCAACTACCCTACTCTTCGAGAAAGAGATAATCGTGCTCGAGGTATTATACCCATTTAGATCGAGTGGTTCTACGCAGAAACAGGCTTCGACAGAAGTCGTACTAGATCTGCCGCGCACAACTGCGCGTCATCACCCCGACGTGCACATCAGGGTGTCCCCCCCCGGGTGTTTCTCCGTAAACAGTCAGAGGGGGAGTGGCGGCGCCATCACGTGTACAGGAATACAGTGGGCGCCCGGTGTTGAGAAACATCAATTTGGTGTCCAGGTTGATGTCTTATTTTTTCCCGTCCTTGATCTAACTCTATTGCATACGGTCTAGAGTTGGTCCCACTGTTGAGATGCGTTTCTTAACTCAGTTTTCTTATTGTTTGTGCCAATCTGAGCCTTTTTTTCTTAACGTAATGGTTCTTTATTGCGGGCGCCCACTCCATGTAGCTCGTATGATATCAGGCACAGCAGCAGTAGTACTCCTTTCGAGTGTATGCATACAAAACGGACAAAACATCGCGCAATCGAGGACCGCACAGCTGCACAGCCGCGCGGAGGCAGAGGTGCTCGTACGAACTCTCGGTCGGACAGCAGCACCCGCCGACAACTACAGTACGTACCACTATTTGTAGAGCGTATATTCATACGCATGGACGGGCAGCGTGACAGAAGCATCGTCGTTTCTTACCTCTGTTCCTACTGCTGTATACATACGGCATGTCGACACAGCAGCAGCTCGACGTTTTGCACACTGGTGTACCTGTATACGTACAGCACTACATGATTATACAAGAGAAGTCAATCTGCACTCACCTGGCAGTCAAGCCTAAGCGGCTTGCCCAGCCTTGTCCCTGCACGGTTGCCCCTCGAAGCTTGCCCTGCAGGAGGTCGAAAGCTTCGCTCCTGACCGAACAGGATACGTGCGCCTCTCTACCATTGCTTAGCACCATCCGCAGCACTCGACATGCCGTGGCCTGCACGCACACGCAGATATCAACAGCAACGGCATGGTGCGTTATGCCGTGTGTCAAAGGGGCATCGCGAGAGAGGAATGCGAAAGGCAACGTATAGCGGTACATACCCCACGTGCCAGGTATACAGCAGTGTAGCTTGTACTGGAGTTGCATATATACGTACGTGCAAATGTGCTGCATTCGAAATGCAGGTGAGCTGATCGGTAGGGCGGCTTTAGGGCTGTCTGAGACTGGACCAACTAAATAATAGTACCATGCTTGACTCTGTGAAGCCTGCAGGTTGCATCTGCCGCTCCGTACGGCTCAAGCCTGCAGCCAGCCTGCAGTCGCCTATCGCCACGAGACGGGTCGCCTCTCTTCGAGTCGGCTATCGTGAAGATGCGCCTCCGCGAGGTATGCATTAAAACATATTGGATACAGTATACAAAACGCGACAATCTCACCTCAATTAGGGGGGAAGTAGCATCGCACTTCAACGACCGCGCTCCGGTTGCCACCACCCGGTGTCGGCTAAAGCTTGGGAAAGGGGCAGGTCTCACATATGCATATGCTTTCCCTGCTGTTGTGGCAAGCAGGAGCACCCACGCTTCCGCTGCAAGCCTCACCATCGTGAACTAAGGCAGGGCGAGGCAGAGAGGCACGAGGCTCACGAGGCAGAGGCAAATAGGGCGGAAAAAACGCGGCGGAATTACGAAACCGTAGATCTGCGATGCGGCGGGATACATAAATACCGATCGATGCTGGTGCCAGGACGGACGCCCGACTCAACGAGTCGACACCCACGTAGCACGTGGCTGTTGCTTTCCCCATGACGCCCGACACAACGCAGGTAGACACATAGCACGTGGCCGGTGCTCTCCCGATGCTCGCCCGAGAGATTCGGACGGGCGCATAGGTTGGGTAGGATATCTCATGATCGACCCTCTCCGATACAGGTCCGTGCAGGAACAGATTGAATATGATCAACACGACACGCCCATCCAGTGCTGGCAGTGCCAGAGACAGAAAGTGGCAACACCGGCGTTTTTCATCTGCCATGATTGCGGGAAGGACGGTTCTAGGAGGCCGTTTTGTCAGCCGTGCTTCTTTGACTACCACGTGACGAAGAAGAAAGGCAAGGGGGAACACAAGCCGCACCTGATCGTGCGGGGCGACCCTGTCATCGTGCAGACGCTCGCGGATGGCGACGGCACCACCTTCGCCAAGCTGCACGACTGGGTCACGCTAGACTACACCCTGACGACGGACGAGTCGGACGTGGTTGTAGAAGACACCTTCGTAACCAAACAACCGCTCACATTTCAGAGCGGGTGCTCTGGTCCGTGCATCCACTTGCAGCTACTCGGATGCACCCAGATAGCTGCGGCAGACATCTTGGGCTCGAGCGACCCCTATTGCGCAGTGTATTGGAAAGGCGAACTCGCCGGCGTGACGACCACAAAACACATGACGCTTAACCCTTCGTGGATGAATCAAACGTTTGTGTTGCCTTTGAACGAAGAGTTCATGGTGACAGTGGGCAGCCACACCAGCTCTTCAGCGCTCTTCAACGCTGGTTTACTCCTGCCAAAGCTCCGCATCGAGCTGTACGATTGGGACCGCCTGTCGAAGAATGATTTCCTCGGACAAGTTTCGATCAGCGACTCGGACATCCTGAGAATCTTGCGACAGGTACAAAATGGCGAAACGGACGAAGACGCCGTTTTATCGTTCAATTTTATGCCGAAGCAGAGTCGTGGCAGGCTGGGCATCCGCGCTGCTCTTCGCGCAGGGCAGCTGCTCGTCCAAGTGCTGAGAGCCGAAAACCTGCCAAAGGCTGATCCAGTCAGCTTGAGTGACCCGTACTGCGAGGTATATATGACGTAGGCACATGCAATCATCTACGGGTGCTCGTCGTAGTGCGACCTTTCCTGAGACATACTTTAGTAGTAGTAGGAGCTTTCTTCCCAGCGCTCGTACTCGTCTCCCCCAGTTCATTCGATAGCTGATTGGGGCAATTGACCATACGAGTCCGGAGTTTTACACATGAGTGCACTATCCAGAGATCATGACGCTTTACTTACCTGCACCCCAGTTCGAGCGCCAGCACGCTTCGACTAGCGTCCGGGGTTAGGGAGTGTCCAACTACGAGATACTGGTATGCCCTGACATAAACAACCATTCAATAATATCGACGTTAGCTTGCGCTTATGCACCACCCCTTCCACCCCAAACCCCAGGTATACTGGAACAACAAAAAAGTGGGCACAACTGCCTACATCGACGATACACTGGACCCAGTGTGGGACTTGGAAATATTCTCAATCAAGGTCGACGCTGAGGGCCCCAACTCCGTGGAGCTGTCTACTCTCCGCATAGAGTGCTTGGACCGGGATCAATTCGGCAGCGACGATGTTCTAGGGCAGATTGAGCTGTCAGGGTCGCAGATAATGCAATTGATTGGGAGTGGCGAACAGGATAGGCCCATGGGCACCACAGAGGACGATGCGATCGGAGAGGCAGACATGGGACGGGTTTTCGAGTTTATCCAGACGTTCCAGAAGCACCAGAAGGAGGAAGGGAGCCTAGGAAAAATGACCGTCGGTGTCCCGCAATATTCAAAGGTTACATCTAATATTTCAGGGGAAAGCATCGCTGTCGCGCACGAAGCCACCGATGTCGCTCCAGTACCGTTTGAAAGGGAGGATAGTGAGCCGGAAAATTTGCGGCGGGATGCAGCAATGGAAACTGCAGGGCATTCTGAGGGAAAAGAAAGAAAATATGATGTAAACACAGGCCGAGAGAAAGATAATGCAGGTGAGCATGAGGATGCTAGGGGGTCCAACAATAATCGACAGCGACAACAACAGCAGAATATCACATACGGTGAATATCGCGATGCCGGGGAACGTCCAGACGTTGAACGTAGTTTGGTGGAAGGGAATGCTCACCAAGCAGAACACACGGGGAAGACCGGGAGTCAGGATCGGGGACGCAATGGGGCAGTATCAGCCAACGGAAACAATGTCCGGATGGACCAAGAGCGGTTGGGTCTTGTCGCCATTGCAGAGGAGATAGGAGACGAGAAGCACGAGGCCACAACGGTGTCTGGTGACAAGCGTAACACAAGTCCAGGTTGTACAAAAAGCGACCTTGGCGTGGTCGATGCCGGCACGTGTGTCGCGGAGGCCGGGAGCGTGGTAGTCTACGAGAAACCCCCAAATTCATACTCGGAAAGCGATCATTTGCTAAAACCTTCTCCAGATGCCAAAGTGCAATTGGCTCGGACTCCGGTGCCAGGAGAACCGGCACTGGATGAGAGGCTTTGCTCTGATTTGGAAAAAGGAGGTGGAGCTTCCGAAAAGTCACCTGATGAAGAGATAGCGGTGGCTCCAAGGGATGAAAGACGGTCCAAGTCCGTGCTAGGCAATCGTGATCCCATTGGAGCCAGCTATCGTGACGGTGAGGTGTATTGCGCTGCTACTGTAGTTGACTGCACACATCAAATACTGCTTAAGTTGCCGATAAGTATGTGCCCTTCCCACGGCAACTTGACATTGGAAAGAAATATATACCTGGTACGTGTTAGTTGAATATACCAGCTTCTCCGTGTTTACGGTAGTAGTATGTTGGCCCCCCTTCACACTTGAAGTCTGTTGAAGACCAGCGGCCTTAAGAACGATGTTTTACTTCTCGCCCTTACCCCTTGCCCCGCGTTCTTCCAACTACGCTGTAGCCATCGTGCAACGGTTCGAGGAGGACAGGGGAATTTTGTTACATTATGTGGACGATAACAGCACGGTTTGGATAACCACGAGGTTCATCCCTTCGCTTCAGATCCGTGAGCAGACACCGGACGCTCGAAGCCTATTCCAACGCGTTTGGGACGAGCGACTAACAGTCTTCATCTGCACAAGCGAGTGCTCAACGTGAAGCGAGGGCTGAGAATCTTACTTGAAATGGCAATGACAGGCGCTCGGATGCAGTGGTACCAGCTGGGTCTTACGGACGAACAAAGCGGGGCTAACTTCGTCCGTGGAGCCGTCAACTGTCGCTTTCTGTATCACACCAGGGGGTCAGTGATGCGGGGGCTTGATATAGCGGTGTCTCACATGAGCCTCGGTGAGCGGGCTCGAGTAGAAGTGCGATCCGACTACGGTTTCGGAGAGATATACGCCGCTAGAAAAGTGCCCCCGAATGCCACATTGGTCTTCGTTGCGCAGGTAGCCGCTATTGGTAACCACAGCGCCAAGTGGGTGCTTCTTCGGCGGGCGGTGAAGGATGCAGTGGACGACGCTATGTTCAGGGTTCGGGGGTACTTTTCTCACTTTCGTTTTTCGTCCAACAAGACTTCGACATTACTCGTCGGTCTTCTAGGGTCACTGAGGAGAAAAAAGCCCGAGGCAGACTGGCAAGACGATAGCGCGGCAGAAAAGCGAGGGTCTATCGTGGGAGACGAGATCCCAGACGTCGAATCAGTACAGTCAGGCTCAGTGAGTGGGGCTGTAGCTGAGAGCCCTGATCGTGTGTTATTAGTCAACCCTCGACGATAGTTGATCGTAAACGGCCAACGAGTCACAACGTGGATATACAGGTAGAACAAAGGCCGAGAGGACGTGGCTCATGATATATCGAAAACGAGTTGTGGACAGCTCCGACGTTTTTCGAAAGGTGCAAATGCAGGCTTCCGCCAAAATATTTGAAAGTGATGCACAATTTCTCCACGTCCCATTGTAGCCTTTTAGCCTCCCTTGCCAATGGGGGTGGATATTCCCCGGACAATGTCTTCCCCATGGTAGCTCCTCACGTGTACACGATACACGCTGTACTGCTCCAGGTGCCCGTGCTTCGCCTTATCGCGTCATGGTATCACCGACAAAAAGTGCGCAAACTATGCTGCAAGAGGTTCCTCTCGTAACATCCACCAGATCTGTCCTCATCCGCCCCACTGCGAGGCTATCATCCTCCCTCATGGCACAAAAAAGGTTCCCCCCGAAGCAACAACCTACATACGAAGTATGCCTACTTACATATACCCTGGCTACTAGAAACGCTACGATGTGCGAGTCGCGTAGCTCCCGCTCGTTCAACTCGTCCTGTACCGCCTCAGTGGAAACAAATTTCGTGTATTGTACCGTAGGGAAAGCTCCAACACACTACATACTGAATACGGAAACTCACTCTGAAAGTTTGTGATACCTTCTCGAGCTCTTACCTCCACAACGCACCCCCGAGTTATTTACCACCGACAATAGTATCGGACCCGTGACGAAAGCGCGAAAAGCATACGTGACTACATATTTTTACAAAACACAACACGGCGAGCGAGAGGGCACCTCGAGTTCAATAGACCTTCGATCCGTAGACATATATATATATGTTGTGAAGCGCATGGCGCGAAGGATAGCATCTTGGGACCCATGTACCAGGTACGACGTACTGCCATTGTCACTGGCTACGACTTCTATCGGGAACCAGCCTTCATCAGGCGAAACATTTGTACCAATATCGAATATACATTGACACACAAGGCACGGAGAAACAACTTCGACGCGTACCTGTTGACTAATGCCTTCACTATCGTCTCCCTCCCCTCCAGCCTCCTACTAACAGAGGGTAAAGGGCTGGAAAAAACATTTTACTTCACAAAATCGACGATAAGTACCACGGATCGTTTTCCATGTCCAGTCTTTCAATCGGATACAGTAATAAACAGTAGCCGTCCAAGACTCTCCGTCTTTTCCGTCTTGTACTCTTGAGGCGCACTTCCTACATCTATGTCTGACGCAAACAAGACCAGTAGATATTCGCGATCGTGGCTTCTGATCTAACTGCTCCGTTAAGTGGCGCATCGAGCCGTACGCGCACTCCCACCTGTGTAAGCCACACACAATGCCCCCGCTACTTTCGACTGCATCACACCGCTGTCTATGATGGTAAGGCTTGACTTGGGCACCTCCTTCTACTTGGTGAAGTTTTAAAAATTGAACTGTCCATGTGCCTGTGCCGACAGCTGGGGAGGTCCGCTGCTGAATTCCATTGTGACCGCGCTTTGAGGCACAGCCACGGGCTTGGGGTCCTCGCTAGCCCCTCCCTTCCCCACTGTGGTAGCGTACGGCACCGCCACAGTGGACGGCAGCCCGACTGGTTTTGCCTCGACCGGCGATCCCGACTCTACGGTCTCGGCTTGAACTCGGAGGGGCATGGAAACGTCAGGGGTACTGGTGAAAGCCGGAGTTTTGAATCGCACGTCAAGCGAGTGCCTGACATCGATCAAGCTCGTTTGCAAGGTAAGAAGGCTGTCATCGGGGACAGACAACTCGTAACGAGTTCCAGACCCAGCGTCCACGAGGTCCTGGAAATAAAGCCGAGCGGCATCTTCTACTGCGGCGACTTTTCGCCGGTTTATAACATTTTCTGCCGCCCCTCGTTGCACCTCATCCAACTGTGGCCAGGGCACGGTCAAGGACGCGATAGTACGCGTTTTGGATTCCTTAGTACCGCGAGCGTACCAAGTGCATACCTGAACGATTGCTATGTGTATGGAGTTCACCACCGATAAACTGTCATTATATGCAACGACGGTGAGACTCAGGGGTTCGTTGATACCCACCACCGAGCGATCCGCCTCGAAGCCGATGCACATGCTAGGACACGGGAAGGACACAAAGGGGGGTGGGTGGGGAGGCTTAACCGAGGCAACAATGAACGCACCGCAAAATCTATTCCACCCAACAAACTCACACCGCGAGGGATTCGTTTGTGTCTTGACAGTCGTCCTCTCATGGCAATTACAAGACTACAATTCGCACCGTTACACTACACACGCGGATTCATCCTTATTGTATGTAAACACGGCAGATAAATTTGGAAATGTACAATCGCCATCGCAGCCACTAACCTTCCACTATTGAAGCAGCAGCACGTCCTCACGGTCTGAGTCTCGGGTCCCACCAGCACCGGGGTGAAAACAGCGATCTCCTGTGGTCTACTCAATACCGTGAGTCCCGAAGTCGCCTTCGAGTCGGACTTGAGGAAGCCTGGACGGTGCAAACGCGCCTCGAAGCCGTACGCAATAGAGCAGCCTCCTGAGTTGATTTTTTTCTCCTGAACGAAAAACGGAAGCAAGTGCCGTGAGAGAACATCATCCAGGGTTAATCCCAGTGTGCCTTGTTAGCCTTGTTAGTCTTCTGGACTCGGCCCGGTCGGAAGAACGCGGCAAGAATACGTGCACGGTGTACCCCGTACATGATCGGGCATGCATGGATCTATGCTCTAAAACATTTGACTGCTGAAACTACTGTGTGCTGCTGTTTCTCTCGCTAGGTATGTAACTGTTGTCAACTATATGGCATCAGGTATGCATTACGGCGGAGGGGCATACTAATTAGAACCCACGATATACCCATGAACCAGGTATCCCCCTATGCTGACACACCATATTTGGTTCTCATTACTATGACGCGTCCCTCCTTAACAGTACAAGGTGTAGCCTCTCCCCCCGAGATTCTCGGTGGAACGGCTCAGATGTACAGGTTACCGAGATTCTCGGCTCAAAAGCAAGGCATGCCCTCTTATTTATGTATCGGTGGCTTGATAGACTAGGTGCTTATTTCGCTCATAACAATACGCCATACTGAGGTGGACCACGACGATGGGCAGCACGGGCGTAAGCACAGTGAGCCGAAAACAAACCCGAGCGATCTCCCCGTACCTCCATGGACGATGGTAAGCCTGCAGGTAGCACCAACGAAAAGGGGAAGCGGTGGCTGCCGGCGGTCACCCTCCCGCCGAAGGACGCCAGTTTCATCTCGTGTGAGAGGAAGTTGTTTTGCTGCTCGTCGTGGTTGTGATGGTCTTTTCGATTACGGATGGTGTGAGTCTTCGCTAGGCCGACCAGTCGCAGCATGAGCCTATCCGCGGACGACCCCTCGGCATGGTTCTGGACGGTGTACAGGTGTTGGTGGCGGCGATGCGGACAACGTGTGTGTGCGGCGAGACGTTTTACGTGTCGGGCTTGGACTCCTTGTTAGTTTACTTCTCACCGCCCATTTGTTTGTTTCTCGGGTGCAAAATTGATACGAGAGTTTTCTTGTTCTTCAAGCCAGACTCGATCGCTCCAAAGCAACCGGCCACACGGCAATTAAGAAGGGTGCATCGTCGGTCTCTGACAATGATCACACATCGCATACTGGTGTATTCTAGTCATGTGGGCTTATTTCGGTCCCTCCAAATGGGGAATGCCGGTCCGAGGAAATTCGACACAGAAAATATTCAAGTATGGCTTTGGGGGAACACTTGTCTATCGTGAATCATACGATTAACTTCGAGGTACAGTTATTTTTGATACTTGTATATGGTATAGACGTGAGAGTTGGTGGCGTATGAATTACAGTCGTATTGGTTGGGTCTCGCATGGTCTTGTTGTCTTCTTCCCTCGCCGAAAGGACGAGAGCACGAGTTGGAAAAAAATGGCGGAAATCGATGAGCAGCGGGTATGATGAACAATACGCTGCGCGATAAAAGCGAAGCCCAGTGCCGGGAGGGAAAAGGGATGACACCCGTGACCGCGAGTTGTCGAAACAATCACTGAAGGTGAACCCCCCCCCCGCCCACCGGAAAGTATAAGTCATGGCAAAAACGCAATATTCAAAATCTATAAAAGCTGATTCGTACTCTCGTACATAATTAATTATGACAAGATCAAATTTGAACCACAATACAGCAGTACGACAAGACGTCATCCTACTTGTCGACGATCGCTGACTGTGGCGTAGAGCTCCTCTCACGAACACAAGTCTGCAACCCCCTTCCCCGGTGCTCCGTCTGGAAAGGGTGCGTGGTCAATGGTCATACCACTAAGGCAAGCAACGAATTAGTACGCCCCCCCCCCCCCCCTCCGTCCCTCTACTGGTATGGTACCTGGTGAGTATCATTCTGGTGTATCATACAGGTATGATATAGTCACAAAATATAGTCCATGTGTCCTAGCACCTTGTGCAAGGTGGTACTCGTACTTTAGAATTTGAAAACCGTCCTCTCTACTTGCCAAACGCAGAAGGGCCCTTTGACGTGCAATAGTTCGAAGTATATAATGATTTCGTTCGCTAATATTAATAGCATACATACGGTCCAAATCCATTGAAATGGCCTCACCATCTATCTATTTTTTCCTGAAGTACCCAGCGGGCACAATACAAAAATACGGGAATGGGGAGATCGTAATATCATACATAAAGTACATCTGCAATACAGCAGTATTCGGTTGAGGGGTAGTTGTGTAACTGTTGCGACATCTTCGTGTTATGGAACGGTACGAAAATTACGCATGAATTTGTTATGAGTTTTCCATACAGGTTTGATACTTCGTACGTATATACCAGGTATCGTATAGTCGTATGACCACGTGATCCACAGCAGTTGGACAAACAGGATAAAAAAAACACTTTTTTCCCTCTCTAATCGTCCTGTCATCACAGCACTCCGGTTTGTTTTCCATTCTGACCGTTTTTAATGCCAGTGTTAGAGATAAACCCTAACCACTACCGGGTACAAGCCACCAGTTACTGTTAGCTTAGTGGCTTTGGCTGTTCGCTTACTTAATGGCTAGGGTGTGTATCTAATGAAAGACGAGGTGTCGAAAAAAATACTGTTGTTGTTCCGGTCGCCCTCGGTATACCAGTATTATTCGGGTAGCTGGTTGTTCCACCCTTGCTTGGCAGGTTGTAAGGCGGTATAGCACAGACAGAGGCTTGCGCTGGTAGTTGGTGATTAAACTACGCAGTAGTAGTACCATAGGCTGGACGTGATTACACTGTACTTTACTCGTACGCAATTCCGCCGCACAATTGCTACCAGTACTCGTATTGTATGTGATGTGCTCCTTCAAAGTAGTAATACTGTAGATAGATCGACCTCATAACACTACCAACTGTTATGTACCTGGTATGCTTTTTGCTTCTTCAGTAATATTAATACTGCAGTACGAGTAGTAGTAGTATTCGATGCAACTGAGCGTTGACTACAACAGCAAGCACGTAGTAAGTCGTTACTGAACATTTATGTCGAAAAAGCCGATGATGTTGCCTGGTACACATGTGATTGCGTTTGTTCTTGCGGGTTGATGCTGGGGACACCAAGTGATTGATGCAGCTCGTGCTTCTCTCAAATTACGATGCCTCGCCTGTGCTTCATCGCTTCGTCAGTTCGCGTTTTAACCATGGAATGTGGCTTGAAGATTTAAGCCCTGCGATGCTTACCGAGATGACGTCTACGTGGACGATGCCTTCCACTGCATCGCCAGCGAAGCGTTGCTGGTTGTCCGTGGAAATGTGGATTTTTACCCCCATCGTCGCGAAGATGGATGGCGCGCCTGAAACAGTCAACGCCGCTAGCAAATCACTTCATTCAATAATAGGTTAAATCGCACAGGCACAAAGGACCACCAGGTACAGTAGATAGTAATTTGGCTTTGAAACTACTACTATTAGTAAGTCTTACTGCTGAATATAAAACGTATCAGGTATGATAATACGGGTCATGTGAGAGCAAGCGAGAGACATCCTCATGGATTACTCCAACCAATGCCGGTGCGTGTTAACAGTTTGTTCTGTACGATCACCTGGTTCGAAATAATCAAATCAAAATATATTATCAATAGCACCACAGCTGTAATGTAGATAATAAGATAACCACGCGAAAAGCAAAAACACACAGATCAACACCACCTTTGCCCAAGTCGGACTTGAGGAGAGTAGCCATGTATGTGCGACGTACCTTCAATCCAGCCGTGAACGCAGAACGAAGAACACGATTAAACGACTGACTGTCTCTGGCGCGTTGTGCAGTGTTCTCGTTGTTGTGCGTTTTCAATCAAGTCTGAAAACGCGGATGCTTTGTGCGTTCATCGAACGAGACTTTTGCATTCTTATTCCAGCGGACAGGGGGGGGCGGGGTATTATTGCTGTTATTTTTGTATTCCACCACCGAATAGTCGGTGTGGTAGGAGGTGGTAGGTGGCGAGAGAGCGGGTGCCCGGAAGAAAGTTGCGCCCTAAATTCCTCAACACCCCGAAGTTTCAGCTTTGGATTATAATGATGTTTTGCATGGTGGTATCAGGTATGTATATAATAATACCGCTGATGATGATTCAGTTATTATTTCTGTGTGTATGCACGTCGTGGATATAATTATTATTATGTGTGGTGGTATGTGACCGATTTCAGCACAACAGCTCTATGCCCGGCCGCGCATTTTTTTCGAAAATTGTTGGCGGTCTACGCAGCGGTGTTTGTTGTTGTTGTTCTCGCACTAACTCATTGCCACAGTGTAGTCTGTGGGCACAGAACAATCACCATAGCAACAAACGACTGCTGTATACAGCAATAACTCTGGACTGGAGGAGGAGTGGAATATTCATATTATTATTACCTCCCAGGAGGGAAGAATGGAAAGATAAAAACGAAAAATAATACCATTCATTGTGAAGGTGTTACCTACTGAGCTATACTACTGTAACAGGCGTAATAGACTGATCGATACGATCAAGCTCGGGACATTTTGTATCCCTGGACAGACAGGTTTGCTTCTTAAGTCGGTACTCACATCTTTGTTGTGTTGTTTCCTTAGAGATGGAAGATTCTGAAGTCTAGATGCTTTATTCCTTTCGTGCACCACCAGGAGACTAAGAGTCGAGCTCGTGCCTCGCTGGGAGAACCCCTAGTTTTCCATCAACGATACGCCTCCCAAGTACTACAAATACGATCCTAATACTTGAAGTCGATACTAATTTTACCCGGCTTTCAGCCTCACGCAAGGTAAAGGTAATATGATCATAATACCAGTCTCCAGCAGTAGGGTAAAATCCTTACAACACACTGCCCCCCCCCCTATTATGAACGACGGGATCTTCAGGGCGTCGGTACCGCCGTATATACGGTTGTAACGCTGACCTATACCTGCTTCGTTTCAATACAATACCCGCTTCGTTTCAATACCTGGGGAACCAGGGAGGTATGTCTTTAGGAACGCACGCGCAAGCGTTTCCATAAAAGAAACGCTCGAAGTGAGAATCGAACCCGGATCCTGCCGACGACGCCCAATGTGAAGGTTACCACTGCTGAACTTTTTTAATAGGGGCAAAAGAGCGATCGATTATACCCAGCCCAGTGTGTTGTAAGGATTACCCTGTGTGTATGTGTATGTATGTATGTATGTATGTATGTATGTATGTATGTATGTATGTATGTATGTATGTATGTATGTATGTATGTATGTATGTATGTATGTATGTATGTATGTATGTATGTATGTATGTATGTATGTATGTATGTATGTATGTATGTATGTATGTATGTATGTATGTATGTATGTATGTATGTATGTATGTATGTATGTATGTATGTATGTATGTATGTATGTATGTATGTATGTATGTATGTATGTATGTATGTATGTATGTATGTATGTATGTATGTATGTATGTATGTATGTATGTATGTATGTATGTATGTATGTATGTATGTATGTATGTATGTATGTATGTATGTATGTATGTATGTATGTATGTATGTATGTATGTATGTATGTATGTATGTATGTATGTATGTATGTATGTATGTATGTATGTATGTATGTATGTATGTATGTATGTATGTATGTATGTATGTATGTATGTATGTATGTATGTATGTATGTATGTATGTATGTATGTATGTATGTATGTATGTATGTATGTATGTATGTATGTATGTATGTATGTATGTATGTATGTATGTATGTATGTATGTATGTATGTATGTATGTATGTATGTATGTATGTATGTATGTATGTATGTATGTATGTATGTATGTATGTATGTATGTATGTATGTATGTATGTATGTATGTATGTATGTATGTATGTATGTATGTATGTATGTATGTATGTATGTATGTATGTATGTATGTATGTATGTATGTATGTATGTATGTATGTATGTATGTATGTATGTATGTATGTATGTATGTATGTATGTATGTATGTATGTATGTATGTATGTATGTATGTATGTATGTATGTATGTATGTATGTATGTATGTATGTATGTATGTATGTATGTATGTATGTGTATGTATGTATGTATGTATGTATGTATGTATGTATGTATGTATGTATGTATGTATGTATGTATGTATGTATGTATGTATGTATGTATGTATGTATGTATGTATGTATGTATGTATGTATGTATGTATGTATGTATGTATGTATGTATGTATGTATGTATGTATGTATGTATGTATGTATGTATGTATGTATGTATGTATGTATGTATGTATGTATGTATGTATGTATGTATGTATGTATGTATGTATGTATGTATGTATGTATGTATGTATGTATGTATGTATGTATGTATGTATGTATGTATGTATGTATGTATGTATGTATGTATGTATGTATGTATGTACAACCATCACTTGTGACCATGACAACAGACAGCTGGTACACGCCGGCTGCATGCTGGATCGTGCGGAACGCCTCGCATGTGGACACACAGACCCGCAGCCATGCGTCGAGTGTGGCTCTGAATGGCCGGTAAGAACCCGACCTCCCCATCCGGCAGAGTTGACTGAGGATCTTCCCAGACCCCGGCCGGGGGGAAGGTGGCCGGCAGTAGGAGGTGCCCTGCAGTTCGCCGAACTTCTTGAGGAGGAGGGCACCCATCTGGTACCGGCCAGTTATGTGACGACTGGTCATCACCCCACGTTCGAGCACATGGTGAGAACCCATGGAAGGAGCCCAACCTCTTCGTTCCTGCTGTGCTCCCTGTTCAGCGATGCCCTGGGCATGCCTCGAGCGGCGTACCTCGACTTCCCCCGTACGAGGGAATGGCAAGCGGCCGCCGCAGACTACCGTGAGCGTTTTGCCGCGCATGCCATCCGACCACGGGATATCATGCTCCGACTCCCAAACCGGAGGATCTACATCCCACCACACGTCCAGGAGTTTCTGGCAGGCCTCCACGCCGAATGGGAGGAACGCCTGACTAGGTGGACCCTCGGGGTACGAAGTGCATTGGAGGCAGGTGACGTGGTGCCTCCTTTTCCGACGACAGTGGCAGACACGCAAGGAGGGACGGGCCAGGCGCTGGAGAGCGAGCCATCAACAGGGGGGCATAACGATCAGGACGGCAATGCTGGAAATGCCATAGAGAATCGTCAGGCCGCGGGAAACAGGGACGCTACGTCAGCGGGACAAGTGGGAATCCCCCGGACAACATCCAGCCTCTCCCTGACCAGGTGCACCCTCGGGGTACTAAACGTGCGGCAAGCAGGTGATGCGCTACCTCCTCTTCCGACGGCAGAGTGGACCCCCGGGGCCCAAAACGCGTTGGGGGTAGGGGACGATTTGACTCCTCTTCCGACGGCGGCGGTGTCTACAACGGAGGAAACGGTCCCGACGGCGGAAAGCGATCCGCAAACTAGGGGGCAGGTGGAACAGGGAGGCGCCGCTAGGAGTGCCATAGAAAGCCGCCACACCGAGGGGGGTAGGGATGCCGCGCTAGCGGGACAAGTGGAGATCCCTCAGGCAAGGCCCAGTACCGCCTCTGCAACATTTGCGGCGGCAACGTCTCCTAGATCAGCTGGAAGCGCATCGCCCTCGCTCGAGGGCGGCCAAGGTGGAATGGGGGCAAACTTTGGAGGTCCCTGTCCAAGTGCTGCGCGGCCTCTGCCTCCGGCGGCAGAAACGACACCGCTGGGAGGAGAAGCTCTGGCGTCGGAGGGCGACTCGCGGATAAGGGGGCAGTTAGATCAGGGAAATGATGCTGTAGTAGCCATGGAAAACCTTCAAACATCCAGAGACAGGGATGTCACGCCACCGGGATGCTTGAGGGTGCCCATGACACCATCCGGCGCCACCCCAGCAACACTTGGAGATACTCCCTCTGAACCTGGTAGCACAGCCAGGGAGGGGGGTGGCACAAGAGGCGGACGGGGCCGACCGCGGGGGTCTGGGAGGGGGTCACGAGCGACAAGCACTGGGAGAGGGGCCGTCACGAACCGGGAAAGAATCCCTCGACCCGACGGCAGTGAGCCGCCCTCGGCCCCTGAACCGAGAGGAGGTAGCGAGTCGCCCTCGACTCCTGGATCGAGAGGGGGCAGCGAGCTTCGTTCGGATCCTGGATCGAGAGGGAGCGGTGGTGAAGAGAGAGAACTCCCCAGGGAAGGAGAAGGTAGCGAGGGGGGAGGATCAGCATCGGGGAGCGTAGGGCGACTCCGTGCATTCATTGGCGCCAGTCAAGACGGCGTGATGTGCGGGGGATGTCGATCGGCAATCGCTCGGGGGCACCGAGTGGTAGGGCTGCCGTGTGGAAACCAGCACGTTATGCACGCGCGGTGTGTGGTGGAAGCTATCCGAAGGAGTGGGTCACACGCACAACTCATTTGCGCTACACGAGGGTGCATGGCCCGCCATGGGAGACGGGAATCACTGGAGGCAGCAGTTCAGGCTGATCCTGGACTCCGTGTCACGGTCGCAGGACTTGGAGGAAGGCAGGACAACAACTACGATGAACGGAGGGAAGAGCTTTGCTACCCGTGGGACCAGGATTCGTTAGGAATAGCAGGGCCACTAGATGATGTTTCTCTTGAACAGCTCCAACAACGTTTCATCACCGTGGTTAAGGTACAGCCGGGGCTAGCTACTGTCCACGCCAAGCTTCTCACCCACGTGCTCAGTCTCTTGAACCACGCCCTCGGAGCGCATTGGCCAAACAGACACTCAGAGACGCCGAGGTCGCTCCTGAGGGCCATTAAGCTGTGGTACATCGTGCCAGCACTGCTACACTCGCAGGACAGCCGCGTGAAGCGACGCGAGAGATTCGCGTCCGTCGAACGTGGTGACATCACGCTTATTCTCCCGTGGTTGATGGAGTACACCAGCCGAGCATCGTCACGGCTTAGGGGCCCAACCTACGAAGCCACAGACGCGGCTAAGTACGAGAGAGCGTCGTCAGCCTGTCGCCACTCGGGCGGGGTGTCAGTAGCAGCACGCTGTCTTCTCGCGGAAGCGCGAGCGCCCGGCAACGAGGTGACATGGGAGCGGGTGAAAGCCAAATTCCCGGGGGAAGATCGTGCCTCCATCTCCGAGTCGGCAGCGGCCGCGGTGGCAGCAAGCTCCACGGAACCGGAGGAAGGAAGTGTTCCCAACTGGCGTCCAGAGCAAGAGTTCGATTCGCAGGTGGCCCTCGACGTCATCAACTCACGAAATGCGTTATCAGGCGCGGGGAGTGACGGTCTACGCTTCTCACACCTGCAGTCGGTCATCAGGACCGGCTTCGGTCGCGAGAAGTTTGGAGCTAGCATCGAGGCCTTTTGGAGGCGGATTTTCGACGACCCCGGTGCATTCCCGCCAGAATTCTGGCAGCTCTTCTTGCAGTCCAACCTCACTGCCTTGGGGGAAAAATGTCGCCCCGTATGTGTAGGTATGACATGGAGACGTCTTCTAGCAGCCGGGACTATGCGGCAGTGGCGGCCACGGCTGGAAGAGATTAATCGTGAGGCAAGACAGTTTGGGGTAGGGGTTCGAGGGGGGGTGGAGCAGGTAGCTCTACGCGCCCGGGTGCACCATGAGGCAAGAAACTGGCTCATCATAACCGACTGTTCCAACGCCTTCAACACTGTAAAGCGGACGGCAGTACTTGCCGAGGCGGCCACTTGCGTGCCCGCGCTCACGCCGTTCATTGCTAAATGCTACGGCGAGAGGCCCGCCCCTACGTTCTTCCAGATGGACTCGGGGGAGCGGCGTAAAATTGACTGCTCCAGTGGAGTGCAGCAAGGGGATGCCATGGGCCCGGCGCTGTTCTGCATGCCACTGCTGCCAATACTCAAACGGGTCCGTGAGGAGTTTGAACCCCGGGGTGTTGAAGCCTTTGCCTACCTTGATGACATCAGCATCGGTATATCAGAGATTACACCGGACACGGTGAGAGTAGTGCCCGTTCTCCAGCACGAGCTGTGCGAAATAGGCGTTGCAATTAACCCCAGCAAGACGGTTGCTTTGCCTCCAAAAGGGCATGTGCCTACGTCGGAAGAGATAGCACTTCTGGGGGGCATAGGTGTCCGCATTGCGGAAGGGGGTGGGGTAAAGGTGGTTGGCGTGCCCATAGGCACTGATGCGTTCGCGGTGAACAGCGCCGTCGAGATAGTCCGAGATGGGGGAGCAGAGCAACTCGCGCGCATCCTGCCGCGTATGCCGGACAAACAGTCGGCGAACCTCATCGCCACCAGTTCAATGGTGAAGCGGACCTTCTACATTGAGCGGGTAATGGACCCGGAGCTGTCACTACCCGCGTGTCAGCGGGCAGACAATAGCGCAATATGGATGCTCGAGCGCCTTCTCGAGCTTCCAGGGATAGCGGACGAATCGCCGTTCTTTGCGGACGGATGCCCGGCGAACCGGTTGACGCTACAGCCCCACCAGAAAGCGCAGGCGAGCCTCTCCACAGGGGCCGGGGGGTTTGGACTGTCATCGGCTGAATCAAGGAGAATGTCAGCGTCCATTGGGAGCTTAGTGGCGACGGTGCCAGAGGTCCTTGCTGACCTCTCCGGCCCATTGGGGGGAAAAGTCCGAAGGGAGTTGCCCAATTCGGACCTCGTTCGCCGCATATGGAGTAGCGTCAGGGACCTCCGTGACATCCATGGGGTATCGGAGGAGGCAATGGCGAACGTGGTCCCGGAAAGCTGGCGGAACAGGGCGTTTCGCGCGAACGAGGGAGGAGTCTCAGAGCAGTCTGATATGGAGGCATTGCCATCACATGAAGCCCAAACGATCAGCTCCCACAAAGCGCAGCACAAGCTGGGGCAGCAGGTAAACCGGGTACGGTACCAACGGTACGTTGCGTCTCTGGACCAGCTCCCCGAGGCAGCAGGCCCGTCGAGTCGGAACGACGTGTTCGGGGGAATCGAAACCAGAGATCTTGCCAAGGCTCGGCAACGGAGCCTATCGGGACCAGGCGCTGTCGCCTGTTTGAGGGCAAGGCCTGTGGACACGGCACGAATCATACCGGCTTCGGAGTTCGTGTCTATGGGACGGCGCTTTCTGGGAATGGAGGAGCCCATAGCGACGAGGTGCCCCTGCTGCGAAGCGACGGATGTCACCACGCGTCACGCGCGCACATGCCACCGAGCAGGCGCGCAGGTAAACCAGCATCAGCCGCTAGTCCACGCGCTGTCCCGCACCTTCAAGCGGTTGTCCATCCGCCACCAAACGGAAAGCGGAGCGCCCTTCAACGCCGACAGAAACCTCCGCATGGATATAGTGATCGAGAGGGGAGGCCTCCGAGACGCTACGTTGTCAGAGTACCGTAACAAGGCGATACTCCTCGACATCACGCACGCAGACCCCCAAGCGAGAGTCCACATGCGGGCTGGCAGCGCTGATCGAGACGGATCAGCTGCCTCCACTTCCGAGGCGCGAAAGCGCAACCCCTACGCTCGTGCAGGACAAGTGTCCTTCGACGAGCGCAGCCATAAACTTGTCACCCTCGCGGTGGAAAGCTTTGGACGCCTCGGGAAGGAAGGCAGCGATTTCATTGACCAGCTGGCAACGAGCATCATCGGAG